>JAQFZQ010001077.1:0-22657 GCA_034696005.1 Glomeris marginata
GTACCCTGTTTAGAGAGTACATCTGCATCTAACCGTGACTCATCGACCCTCAACTCTGGTGCCCACTACTGTAGTGTTGCCACAAACGGCAACCGCGTGCACCCCTTCAAAACTGGTTCTTGGCACCATCCTGGCTCAATCTTTCTTTGGAAGGACAGTAGGTGATTTTCATCGAAGCAAGAAAAATGCAAGCCCGCTATAGTACTTCGCAGGTCGCTGAAGCAAGTAGCACACTGGACAGATTGTCATCACTCAGGTGGAAAGCCGTGTCCAGTGCTGAACTCGCTCGAGCGACTAGCGAAGTATTCAGCTCAGCATCTGCGAACGATGGGTATAGCGAACTCCCAGCGTCAACGGCGCCGCCTGGCGGTCTGAATCGGGACTAACGACGCCATTGAAGCGTAGGATGAAGGCTGGTAAGAGTGGATTTTGTTGGTGGCACAAATGAGACACTCTGGGCGAACAAACGAGCTCATCCTGCCAACATACATGCCGTGTTTTGACAAATGAAGACTCGCAGTCGGATTAATCCGCACAACCCCATCATTTCCGTCGTTGGGGGATTAGTAACATGGCGGACATTCAATCTTCTCTCAGCTCCTTTTCCCCGTTCTCTCTCTATCTCTCTCGTAATTACAATATCTAACGCCCCATGTATCACTGATGCGTGCGGAAAAAAAGATACAAAAATCCTGAAACCACGCCCAATGAAACGTAACAAAAAAAGGAAGTGAGGAAGATTAAGGCTAACACTTGCCTATACACCATAAATGTGGATCGAATTTTGTCTGGTTGAAACTTCATTCACCTGTCGGTTTAACGGAGTGGAATTAATTGCCAGGCAGGCAATATCATTGAAACTCAACCACGGCTATCAATCACGTGACGTGCGTTTATTGACCAATAAGCGAATCGCTTTTGCCCCACTTGGCCCACCAGTAATGTGCCCGTTTATAATTTGCCAAAAACGTCCGAATCGACGAAGAAAAATAGCATACAACGTATGGATTTCTAGTAAAGCATGATGGGAAGCGAAGCAGCTGCCGCAAAACAAGATCCAGACCAAAAACTCGGCAACACTACCGAATTCATCAAGACCCCACCAAGTTACAAATGGTGTTGAATATTACTCCATGCACCAGTTTCCCCTTTCATCATTTTTTTTCTAGTTCAACTAACACAGGCTTGCCATACTCAAAAATGTACTTTTACTCTGGAACCTAGTAAGTGCAATACTCGCATTTTTCACTCGTTAAATATGAAAAATAGATAGTAGCAGTAGTAGTATAAAAAAAAAAACGACAATGGCTTTATCCGGCAACACGGACACCTGTGGCCATTTTGTCATTGGTGGAGAAGGAGAGACATTTTGCCCATTTGCAACACCGATAATTATCATCACGTTGCCTCATTTGCATATATCAGGAGCGTGACAAGACAGCTCATCAATTCCGGTCGCCATTTATATTCCTTTTCCGAGAGCGGAGGGAAATTGGGGGGAAGAAAGAAAAAAAATGAGGAAAAAATTGAAATTAATGATTCGCGACTCATAAAAGTAGTTCTTAAAAATAAGCTATTACGCGTTCCTCACAGCGCCACCTGGAGGCCTAAACTTTTAACCGTGCTAAGTAACCTCAACGGTCCCATAACATCTAACCGCAAGATGCTGCGTCATTCATTTCAAGATGGCATCGAGCTTTTGCAACTTTTTTCGTCCATATTTAGTCCATATACACTGAAGGCCAAAATTAAGTAGTCACCTCAGTTTGAAGCCAATCAAAACCTGAACTGCATCATTAGTTAGGAAATACTGAAGTAAGATGCAATATGTAAACTTGCATACACTACCTGAGGCTTGGGGAACATTTGAGGTCAAACGCAAAGGAATTGTGCGAGTAAGACGTTCATGTTGAACATTAAAAATTAGAGAGCAGGAATTCACACAAATCAAAATTAAGCAGTCAGTTTGACTTCAAAAGGTACTTTTACAGTCAATTTGTGAATGATCATATTAATTACTTATACCCTTTCTTCTAAGACCAAACTATTCCCAAATTTTGCAAGCTTCCGGAAGGTATTAGGGCAACTATAGTGAAAGAACATGCATCAGGGAAATCAATGCGCCAGATCTCTAGGGAGCAAAATTTCCTTTGAAGGCGTTTGTAACATTATTCACAAGATGTGCAAATATGGAACCTTACAAAATCTGAAGTGCACTGGTCGGAAAAGATGCACAACCAAAAGGGAAGATCGTGTAATATTGAAGGAAGCTTATGCCAACCCAAAAGCATCCGCTACGGAAATCTGTGAAGCTGCAGGGACAACAGCATCATTGTCAACAATTAAGAGACATCTTGTGGAAGGTGACAAAGCAAAACATGAAAATGAGAGCGGAGTTTGCTAAAAAGTATATTGGTGCTATACCCAAGACTTCCGGTCGCAAGTCATTTGGAGTGACGAGTCCAAATTTGAACTGTGTAGCTCAAAAAGAAGGCAATTGGTGTGGCGAAGGAAGAACACTGCATATAAACCGGTCAACTGTATTGGTACTGTCAAGCATTCACAGTAAGTAGTGATTTGGGGCTGCTTTTCTCGGTTTGGCATAGGTCATATCACATAATTATGTGGCGGAATGAATGCACAATACTACTGGGACATTCTGAAGGAACATCTTGGGGTTTCCGCAGAAGAAATGGGAATTGGGACCAATTTCATGTTCCAACATGACAATGATCCCAAACACACCCTCTAAGTTGGTGAAGACCTTTTTGGAGACAGAGGGATTTCAAGTGCTGGATTGGCCTTCCCAAAGTCCAGACTTGAATCCCATTGAACATTTATGGGATGAGTAGGATCATGATCATCCAAGCTCGACGAAAGCGCATGCAAGACTTCCAGAACGCCTTTTTCAAGGAATAGGGACAAATTGGAAAAGAGGTTCTGGAAAAACTGGTGGTATCAATGCCAGGACGCCTGGAAGAAGTCCTCCGAGCAAATGATGGTCCCACTAAATATTAGGAACTGCTTACATGCCTTCCAAATAACATTCCTCTTCGTGCCTACTTATTTTTGAAACATGACACATTTGTATTTTTATTCCTGGAAGGCAAGGGAATTTTGTCATTGCTATGTCATACGGCTGACTACTTAATTGTGGCCTTGAGTGTAGGTGTCGCTGTTGGCCCCACCCTATTCTGCACCCAATGCTCCCATTCGCCAATTCATCATTGGTTGTCTTAATAAAGAGTAAATGATAAATTTTAAGGTGATCTTTCACGGCGTTACAAAACATAAAATTGCCACATTTCTATTTTGTGACAAATGGCCCCAGCCTATATAGGGTACAAAGACAATGTAGTATTTGTGCAGTTATGGTATATACCAAGTTTTATGACAACTCCTCTAGGTTTATAATCTCGTTGCCCGAAAAGATCTCGTATCGATATGTTACGACCATGATATAACTTAGATGATACTGTACTTGTATATTGCAAGTTGTGTTATTGCAGTTGGACGGTTGCAAGTGGTCTCAGACGACAAATGATAGAAGCAGTAGATGCCAGACAATTGGCAATATGATGACAGAAATGGCAAAAAAGTAGTAAACCGCACACAAACGCAGCGCAATCCGATAAACCGGGGGAAAAATAAAAGGACAACATTACATAGTGAAGTTAGTTAGTTAGGGTATACACTTGGCAACGATATGGGAAAATATGCAACGATTATTTGTCAAAGTAGGTATATAAAGCATATATAAAGTGGATGTATCGATCAACGCCCCCCAGCGGCGATTCTGGGCGAACGACGACGACAACAACAACAAACCGCAGGCGGTGACAAAATGGCGCTATTTGCGCATCGCTATGCAAGACAAACCAATTTGTCTCCTTCCTTTAGCGCAAATATTATCAACTAACTTCACACCCTGGTTTATTTTTGGCATGACCGATTCAAAAAGTCACTAGCCATTAAATTAACTTTCAGCTCCCAAAAGCAAAAATGTTCAAAGCCATATGAAGGGGGCGTGCAAAATGCAAGGCAAAATGCAAGGCAAAATGTGGCTAATGGCGACTTTTTTCCCCCATTTCAAATCCCTGCTCAAGATAATAATTAAGTACATAATGACAAGAGCATTAATGATAATAAAAAGGTGATGATAACTACGCGCAACAAAAAAAGTAAAAGCATTTTCAGAACTGGAAACTTTCTGAAAGATTAATAAGGTGCAGCAACTCCATCTTAGTGGTATTTAAAATGCTTAAAAGTGCTTTTAGCTGCTGAATTCGAGATTATGGCGGCTGAAAATACTATAATGACAGTACTTATCAAGATATCTAATACACAGAAAATATCGCAGCCTTGTAACCGATGTGGATATATAAATTCCCTACATTTTTATGATTACTACTACATTCAATGATAATCTTGTAAAAGCAATAATAAAAGACGAATTTGTATTTGTATTTGGAGACTTGTGAAAATACTGATTTAAGGAAATATGATTTCAAAAATGAATAATATTTGACTGGCCCTCTGTATGATTAATTCACAATTTGCACGGCGCTACAAACAACATTTACATTTCCACCATCAAACCGAAAAGTAAACACTATAACATTCCGGGATTTTCGTGGAAGTTAAAAAGAAACATACAAACGAAATTAGAAGACTTACTACATAAGCCTACCAGCAATAACAATAACATTAAATTATCAACTTGGGAACGAAACTCGTCTGAGAATGAATGAAAATGTTGCTTCACAACCAATTTTCCAGTCGAGATGTAAGTCACGTGACATGCAGGGAGAAGTAAAAAATCGAACAGAGGGCGCTGTGTTTGCACAACAGATTTCTTTTTTAGGAAAACAAGAAAAAAATACGGGCAACTATAGAGTAGGGTATAATATTAAAAGAGGGATTGAAGAGCTGAATGACACACCCACCAAATCTTCTGCGAAAAGTCCGTGTTGCCAGTATCTTGCTTGTACAATTCCCAGACAAAATACCTACTTGGGATTTTTTTGTATATAAACACGGACCCCAAAATAGAGGAACTTGGTATTTTCATTTCAACGAAGAACTCTTGAACAAGGTCAGACACTAAATCAATCCGAATTTGATTTGACAAAAATAGAAGTGCCTCATGTATATCGACAAGAAATAGCTGAGACCAAATTGAAAGCAATATACAAACGAGGCCTACGCAATTTCATGAAATAATTCACTAGGTACATAGGGAATACACGTATAAAGAGTAGGTCTACTCACTGTAACAACTGTTCAAAAAGAATTTAAGGAATTGTTATTTATTAAAATATCAATTGTAGTCTGCTTCTCCTTCAGTGCAGTAGAGCTAAACTATTTTATATATTGCTATTTTATTGGCGAGAAATTAGGACATTTTCATATGCTTTTGTATGTAAAATGGCAGTGTTATAATACAGCTGTGGGAAAAGGAGTTTGGAAATAAAATAGTAGAAATAAGGAAAAAGTAGAGAAAATACGAGTGGCACTGCATGAGCAAAATCAAGTGGATTACCTACATATAGAAACCAAAAGAACTGCATTCACAAAAAGGAGTCTAGACTAAAGTTCGCAATTCAATAAGGGTGATTATGCATAATAAGCAAAGGAAATTGTGTGCAATATTCACGAAGAAAGCACTAATATGCATGTTATCGATCGACATTAGTGGCAACACTTGTATGTTTAATGGTGTTGGATTAAATCCCATCAATAAAAAGGCATTTAACCATTACTGCGATGAGAAAGTAGACGTTAAAAAAGATTGCAAGGCAAAAAGAGCAAAGATTAATGCTAAAATTACATTAATTCATTAGGTGTAACGGGCAAAGAGAGCCTTCACGTGTTGCGAAAGCCCAATCAATATTTACCAACAAACCGTATCAATAATAAATCAAACACGCACATCTAAAAAAACAACTTCATGCACTGAAATAAATTGTATAAGGTAACCCAGTGAGAATATATACGAGTTTCAGGACAAATTGGATGCAGTTTTTGATGCGAAAACTGGAAAATATCTGTCTGGAAGTTGCATTTTCTGAAAATGCTAAGTTATTTAAAGAATGAATGTTGCAGTCAAAGTAACAAAATAAAAAGTGAATATAAAATGATTAAAATGCAATTTCAGGATTAATCTCTTGGATATAAGTAATTAGACTAAATCAAATTACATAAATGCATTTGAAGCACAGCCTCGAAAAACGATTCAACAACGTTTTGGCTGTTCCAAGCAAATCACACACCCTATACATAATTTACAAAAACTATTATAATTCAGATCAATGCAATGCTGCAATATAGCAATTTGATTTTGCAAAACAATTATCTTATTTTTCACAAAATGTTAGTTGAATTATTTTTCGAGACTGTGCTTTAATCAATTCTTACACCAGCTTTGAGTTAATTCATACTTAAATAAAATGTTCAATAATGAAGTGTTTAATATCAAGGAGGATACGAGGATCAGACTTTTGACTGCTCTGTTTTTCTGATGATGGCTGTTTATAGCCGAAACTAGTTATACAATAAATGGCTTACTACGAGCAGGGAATATTATTGAAATTCAGTAATGAAATAAATTACTGTTATATTATTCAGAAAATAATGCTGGAAGATATGGATTTTGCATATATAGCAAACAGGTCTTGCATAATCACTCCAATTTGAAGGGAGTTACATTTTGAAAATGACAATGGATGCCGACCTTATGACAACATTGGCTCAATTTTAGGTCTGAGAAAATAGTGTCTGTTTTGCAAATAGTGTCAGTACTTATGGACGAAATTCAGAGTGCGATGCTAATCTGACGGCGTCATTACTCATTTGTCTCACTGAGAAAAGAGTGCGAGGGAGAAGTTGAAAGATGAAACATAGAGGGCGCTGCTGTCGCTAGTGCAGGACAACGCAAGGTGTCGGTCATCAATTATGGTCCCATTAAGCCCGGTGACACTCTTATCCCAACAGCTAAAAATGCAAACGAATCGATCACAATGGCTACTTTTTTGCCAACATCAAAGGCACTTAACACACTTTTAAAGTTGCGACTCAAACACTCCTAGCAAGCAACCAATTAAAATGCTATACTACCCTAATTAGTCTCCCGAAATAAATGGATATGCTAAGGGAGAAAAAATCACTTAGTGTTCGCAAAAGTTCAGGTTTAACATGGCAGTCGCTTTTAGCCGCAATGAGCTCCCTCCAGGTGGCGCTGATGACGCAAAAGGACATTTGACCGCATTAGTAACAGATGTAACCGAGTTGTTGATTATTGCAAGTAAAAAATGATAATAAATTGCAAGAGCTGGATCTATACCAAATAGCATCATTAAAACTGAAACAATTTTCAGGAAATGTGTATCCCAATTCTCTCATTAAATTTCAATCTGTGATCAGCTGAAATTATTAAATTCTTCACAGCATAAAAATTATTTCTATCTTTTCAATTATGATACTTTTTTAATTTTACTCTTCTCAATACCTTCCCAATATATCAAATTCTCAGCGCATTTGGCCCATTGCTTCAAATATCCGTTAATCTTGTTTTACTTGGTCCCATGTCACGTTTGCCATTTTTACTACTTCCTATGTGAAAATTATATGCGATTTATGCGGTCATTTTCCATCTGGCAACACCAGTGGACAGACACACCACACGTGCTGTCCAGCTTTCTCAAATTTCCTACAAAAATCCCTGAAAAATTATTGAGCTAGGAAACCAAAGCCGCAGCTCAAATTCGTATATACACACAGTTGGTTTCAAGCTGAACGCAACGAGCTCCACCTGGTGACAGTGATCCGCAATAACGTGAAGCACAAGAAAAAAGAACTACTATAGATAATCCACAAGGGACAGAGTCTCAGCAACATCTTGGAGGCAATAACAAAAGACTACAAGTCAATCACTGGGGGGATTGGCAAAGTGTATTGTATATCAAAGAAAGCTCTATCCGACACCATGAAGCCGTGTTTGCCGAAAAGTAATGAAGATTGTGGCCGGTGTTTGTTCGCCATGTTGTTGGGTGAGAGAATCACCGGTGCAATTAAGTTAAAAATCTGCGACAGAAGGCGCTGAAATCCGCAAATAGGTCCTGTAGACAAACAAAGTTGGAGAGAGATAAAAAGAGTGACAAAATGGCGCCGGGGGATAAGTGATAGGAAGGAGGGGGAGGGGCTAAAAAGCTGCATGTGAAAAGTGGTAATCCTAGTGTCAAATATTGGCGCTGCGATCGCTTCACGCTCAAATCGGTGAGAGCCGCAAAATTGCACTTCTCTTCATGAAAGCGAGCAAGCGAGAAAATCGCCTCATCAAACACCAACTTTTCAATCTAATTAAAAAACTTTTCCCACTTCCATCTCAAAACAACAAAAAAAAAACCCAAACCGTATCAATCAATTGGGCATTGATGAATGGTCACACGACACTCGTTTCATTTACACTACTGAATTCAATTAACACGTTAAAATATAGACAACATTGTCAATTTTAGACAATACTATTATCTTCACCAAAAGACAATAACTTGACAACAATTATACGAATTCAGGTAATTCACTAATGGCCCTGCATAAATCCGGAATATTCAAATATTTCATTCAGATTATTAAACGAACAGCTGATCCATAGTTTAAGAAAAATTTTATACTGTAGACTGTAGTACATGTCCATATTTTGTAGGGATATTTCCATTTAGAATGACAATTTTGGCAAGGCAGATTTTGTGGTGCATCACAAAACTTTTTCCCACAAAAACTCAAGTAGGTATGATTTAGAGACAGGCCATCTCCAGAGGAAATATGCTCAACAAGTTTAAATTCACTTTCAGGGTAAAATGTGTAACCCACGACTATAAAAGGATAAAAGCTTTCTGTCTAGTGCAAGCGCCATTTTTTCCACAGGCATAACCCCCTCCGTCCATTACCCATAACTTCATATTCAACCACTTCTCCGCAACGAATTTAGCCCTAGAACTTTCCCATTATTTTCCTATACATTTATCCCCATGTCGTCTCATTGCAGCACGATGCATTTCTCCTCCAAATACTACGTAATAGGTATACACAAAAATCGCAAGAGGCAGTTCACTTCCTAATTCCAACCCCTAATAGTATTTTTATTCAATTGCCCAAGTAAATCCAGCCATGAAATCATCTACTATACATGCGCTAAATCAATCAAATAACAGCATTTCTTATTTACTGCACGAATTTCATGTTCTACAACTCTTCAATTGGAAATTAGTTATCCCTGATTATTAGTTACAAAAAATACACATGCGATATCATGGTTGCAACAACAAACCCGTGAAGTAAGTAAATTATCTTGAGTTTACCAGGTTTTCGAGTGATTTATACACAAACTTTCCCGAGTCTAGGTTACATTTTGTAATAATGTCATGAGCAGGTCAGGGCGCTTTAGATTAAATAGCCACGTATGAAAATCCTAGACTCGTATTCAAATTCAAAGAAATATATATTTTATTGCAAACACTTTCCTTAATAATTTTAATTCAAAGCTTTCAAGTTGCACGTTTATATGAATTTCCCTGAGTTTTCCAGATTTTCCCTGTTTTCCACTGTTGGTATAGCAACCCAGGATATGGAAACAACGTGACGTAACGAGTGTAACTTCTAGATATGCATAGACTTTTGGCTCACCTAGCATATTCAATTCAATATAAAGAAGAGTATAATTGAGATGAAACAAGAAAGAAAAGAAGCTGGGATAAACGAGGTTGTTATGTAACCGAAGCGAAAGAATCGGTATTTGGGAGGAAAGGGGGGATTTGGTGGTGCCTGATTGTCCCTTACATGCCCCAGGGCAAATGGTCCTTAGGGTCGTAAAGCGCTTCACTCTCGCCTAGTACATGGAAATTATTACTTCCACCCCAGGATATAGTCTGTCCAACACGGAGCCAATTTGCGACAAAATATCAAAGTGTTGCGAACGGCGATTACATACTCCGATATACAGTCAATCCCGGGGCAATATAAAAACCCCTAAGTCCAGGACAAGGGGTTGTTAGTGCCGGGACATGTCTGGATTTTGCAAATTATAGTTTCTCGGTGCGTGTGCCAAATGAGGCAAATTTAGTCGCCTTATATGGTAAAAAAAGAACATAAGGAGGGTAGGATAACGAAGGCAGGGGAGCATGATATGCTCAGTGAGCCGTCAAAGTGCCTTCATCTTTTTTTCTTTCTTAGCAATCATATATAGGAGGTTTCGCGAGACGACCGATCAATCGTCCGAGAAACGCAATCGATATTATAGATTGAAGTCCGAGACGGGGGAAATTGCAAAAGCGACCCCTGTGGCTCGCCTGCACAGCACCGTGGGCAACGAGGGGAAGCCCATCTTCAGATCACGGCCCACTTCATAATTATGATGTGCGCACAAATTTTCCACTATTTCCCCGCCAAATTCCCCCAACTTCCGTAATGTGATGCTACGTAATTACAATTACCTTCTTCACCAAACGAACATTCCTATATACATACTATCATTGAGCCATTTATATTGCAAATCGACCACAATAATATTTTTTTTTTCTCTAAAACACACTCGCTGTTATTATCCAACTTGTATTCATTTAGTATCTTGTTAGTTGCAAGAAGTACATTGCAACGGAAAATTTGAATACAAATAGAAATTTTGCACACATAAAAAATAAGTGCATTGCATATGCTTATGCAAAAATGCAAAATGTTTATTTAAAAATCAGTAGCAATCAGGCAATATTTCCTTAACATTGGAAAATAATTTGCACACTAATGCATTCAATTAAAAAACAGAATACTCACAATAAAATATTTTGAAATATTGATAATACCATAATAAACTGTTAATATTTCGAAATTCCCCCAAGTTCCCCTGACCAATCCTTGTGCATACATTTTAAATTATCGTTACCTATCGATTTAAAAAAATTAACTTTAACCGGAAATTAATACATAATACTATCTGAATGCTGTATTTTAATATTCTTGAATTTTGCTGTTTCTGTTCAAATTCCCCTGACCATATTCTTGATAATTTTCTAGTACAATGTGCATTTGTATGTCATAATTTCCTATATCATTTCACATAATTTACAATTTTCTGATTTCCCCAAAATCATTACCACTTCGATTACTTCAATATAAACCTGTTAAATATACAAACTGCGCATGACTAAAATATGAAACCAATAGTAATATTATTCACCACGTGCTGTCAAAAGCAATAAAACCGAACCGATGATTTAAAAGATAACCAGAGATGAAGATAATCTTGCAAACCGCATTTGTCGACCATTATGCCGAGATTGGTCGTAAAAACGTTGAAGAAAACACCCATGGGTGTAACTTTCCGTGCTAAACCGTGATTTCCCTGGTTTAAAATAAAACTAAAATAAAGGCAAAGGGGAGTAAAATTAAACATTGCAACCAATCGCAATGGTGAGTCTGGTTTCGTCATTATAGTAGCTCGTTTATTGCGACACAAAAGAAAAAGATCGTTATTTCTTGTATTTTTATATCCCTATATATAGGGTATAGCTGTAGGGGGGAAAGAAAAGGATAATTGAAGATGTGGAAGAATGCAAGTTTTGTGAGTAATGATATTGAAACGGTGCACTTTAACACCGCCAGATAAGCACCCCTAAAAATATCGATTTATCGACAAGCTGATCAACCACATACACATCATTTGCATAGAGCAGCTCCTCCTACGGCTATTGGTCAAAATTTAACGATCGTCCCCCCTAAAATAAATATTTAGCCTACTCGAGAAAACGCCATGTATGTACTAAATTACCATTTTTAAAAATAAACTTAGTCGTTGCAAGGAAAATAGACTTCAATTTGCAACATTGGTTCAATAATTAATGCAGGAAATTATAACAGAATTTAGCTAAAATAAAAATATAGAAAGTGATTAAATATACATATTCAAAGTGCCCCATCAATGAAATGACTGACACGTTATAACAAGTTCATTGTTTTATGCTGATGAAACCATTTTATGTCACTTATGGGACACAATTTTGCAGTTTACTATGGCGTGACATGCTGACAAATTGCATCTAATAAAATTACATGATTGCCGTAATAAAAACTAAGCCTTCAATTGTGTTAGCATATACACAATGCCCATTTTAGTCTCTTATATTTTGGCAACAGAGTAAAATGTTATTTAACGCCGTTGTTATAAATTACCAAATTCCGGTTTTTGTTTTTAAACTCTCCACCAGGTTTTCGACATGCTCACTATAGTTTACAGATAGGAAAACTTCAAAATATTTTCGCACAAGTCCCAATGTGGTTTTGTAGCTAAGCGAAAATAAATCGCTCATTCGCCACACCGTCAACATTTTGCCACAACCAAAATAACAACCGCCCTTACAGAAGAAAAAGAGAGAATAAAAAAAAAAGAGATGGAAACACGTGACCTCTCGTCTAGAAATTTTCGCATAACACTAAACCACTCACTATTCATGAATCATGAACGTGATTTTCAAAAGAAATTCAGCAAACACACGTAAGCTGATACTCAAAAACTCGCGCACAAAAGACTGAAATACAGTCGCAAATTTACAGCCAGAATACATTTACATAATAATAACTGGAAAATATTGTAGGCCCATGTACAACAACATATACAATTCAAAAATATTCAAAGTCACGGACAACTCAAGCTAAACTAAACCCGTTATTGAATTGCAAAGAATTAACAGAACAATAAATGTTACAATTAACCAAATTAATTGTTTTGGATGATATATTCAGGTCTGCAACGTTTTATTTATAGCGTTGACATGTCAAGAATAAACCTACAAAATTGGTAAATCAATACTTTCACACGTCATGTGACATTGAGCAAGCAGTCCGTAATCAACATTAAACATTAAAAGCAACTTTCAATAATTTATGGGGAAGAAATGCAAAAATAAGGTTACTGAAATTAATCGCTCATATGTTTTAAATTATTACATTTAATAACTCCGCCATTTTGGAAATCGGAGCAAAAAATATATGAAGAACTTTGAACTATACATGTAAAAAGTTATCGTTTCAAATAAAAGCCGCGGCGCTTATTCAGTATATTTCAAAATAAATGGTATAAGAAAAGTATAACATATACACACAGGAAATTGATACTGGAGAGGAAAGGTGGTGCACTTTTCAATCTGGTGTTACATGTGAAAGTGTGCGTTTTGAATGTTGTCATTTCTATTTTGGAAGTGGTAAAAGCGCCACAGACGGGTGGGTGTGGGGCAGAAAGCTGATCGTAAAAGACCATGAAATATGAAGTGCTATATACAATGAAATGCCAGTCGGATATGGAGTTTGACGAGAGAAGTTTGGCATCTTGCTCAATTTACCCTTCACAGTTGCGCTAACCGGCCGCCAGGGGGCCAAATTACCTTTAACGCCACTCGTATACCACTATTAAACTGCATTGCTAGCACCAAAATGGCGACCAGCATGACACTCATTTGCCATTTACCGAACTTTACAACGGTGGCGGTCAGCTCATCGATCAGCTGACCACCAATTACGCCACGCCCATCTCCAGACCAATCCAGACATACCACTGCTGATTTTACTACTCTTGGTGGCAAGAAAACATTTCCTTTTCCTATCTGTACAAACGAAATTCGAGTCTATATTGCCCTACATATAAAGATCATGGTGTAGTTTCGCAGACTCCCGCTAGAGGACTCTCAACATAGTAATTTACATTTTTCTACCAGAGCAAAAATTAAAGATTGAACACTTAAAAAGGTGAAAGGGACAAACAGGACTTTTAGTCGAACATGACTTTTAATTGCATGGTATATAGGATAAAAAGAAAAAGTCAGGGGGAACATTGGTGATGTAATTGGAGAAAGGGGGGGGGGTTACAGATGACGGATGTGTTAGCCTGAAGACAGGTTTCGTGACAAGGGCTTCGACAGGCATTCAATGGACACTTTTTCCATCAGTCCACATCAGCAATTTATCATCGTTTGACGCGCGATAGAAGCGCTTCAATTACCACCGGCACTATGCAGCGTAATAAGGGCACAACTGCTAATATAAAAGCAGGGGAAATAAGTCCAAAAAACAAGCCACAAGTCTTGGGCTATTTTTATCATACGGGAAACACTATAGGTATTATTATACATTTTTCAATCTGAAAAGTTGCTATTTTTTCATGGCTGCTGCGTTGTTGAGAGAGATTTTGGAGCAGAGTTAGAGTTGCTATAGTGTATTTGGGTGTATATATGTGAACCAATGATGCGCATACTAACTTCCGGTTGGCAAATCTGAAAGATGCGCTCAGCCGTGAACACCCACTATCCATCAAAGTCAGTGAAAATTATCAAAAAGCCGCATTTCCAAGCCGAAAAGCCTCGTGATACGTTAACTCACCTCTCCACTTCATAAATACACAGAGAAAAGTTTCAGGTCAAGTCTCATTCGTCAAATGGGGAGCGTTCAATAACCAAGTCAACTTCACATTTGCAGAGCTATGCTAATAATATAATGCTTCAATGCACGACCCACCCACCTTGTCCTACATGAAATTACAAATTGAATACGCAATTTAATTCCCAATGTAGTTAACACTTCACCTTAAATAATAGATTTACAGCCTAGAAAAACTATTCAAGTGAGTTTTGGCTGTTTTGAGAAAAAGTTCAACCCAAAATAACGAATCACTGTATACACAAAAAACTATTACAAAATACAATACACTTTTAGGTGTTCCTTGCAAAAACATTCAGAATTATGCAGAGCTGCATCAGGAATTGCTTTGCAAATTAATAATTAATTTCGGCAAAATTATATATTATTTAGAGCCGTTTATATATTTAAAAATCCAAAGCTGTTATTATGCTAATGTTAATTAGAAAATCGTTTAGCATGGTTTTCGAGATTGTTTCAATTTTCAAACTCACTGATAAAGACACTAAACAATGTTCCTATACTATTCAATATAATTATGTTTTGCTTTCATCTTGTATATCAATTTTGACAGAACATAAGTTTTGATAATGCTAAAATGAATAAATCAATGTGCAATTCACAATGTAATGCTAACAAAATTACATTTTTATACTATTTTAACCAACCCCCCTCCCATATGACGGTCACGTATATTTTATAGATTGCCTCTTATCTTTTGGGCTCATGTAATGGTAATGTGACAGTTGGCATGGGACCACATGAGGTCATTGAAATTCCAGGTCCCAAAAAGCGAGAAGATAGCAGCTGCAAATGTCAGATTTAAAAGTTTCTGAGCATCATTAGTTCAAGATATAAAAAGTAATCTGTCCGCTACTGAAATCAAGCAAGTTCAGCAGCATTGCAGACAATGAAATAGCGGGTCATCTGCAAAGTAAACCATCAGAACAAAGGAAGGTGTCTACTTAGGTGGAGTCTACATCACGTGACACCAATTGTCGTTAATTAACCTGTGTGCCTTATTAGTGATCGCCTGCTGCAATTAAGCAACCGTGACTTGGCAATCTTACCAAATCCTACCCTTCAGACAACATGCAGTATGTATGCCTACCACCAATTAGTGCCAATGTATACTGCCACCTCAATGGTTACACTCTTTACTATTATATATAGGTTCATTACGGGCTGCTGAATTATACTTGTTATGGCGTTAATGTGTTAACGAATTGCAGGATTTTATCACCTTTAAATTAGACAGTAACATGTCCAGCAAGTGACGAAAAAATTCACACCCCTCTGACACTCTCAAAATGTCTAAACACAAGCACTGTCTGTCAAAATGTTCCCAAGCGACACTTGCCAATCACATCAGCGACTTAACTGCCACCTATTGAAAGTTAAATGAAACTATTCAGACATTTAGTAGCAAATATTTGCAAATAACTCATTCTCGTTAAAATGTTAATTACACCCTTCTTCTAGTTTGTGCTTCAATTGCTCTAAAGTGACGTATACATTGAATTTGAGTCAAGGTTTTGAGTCAATATACAGCATTTTTTCCCAAATATTAGTGGAATTCTAATTTTGGACTAATGGAGTTTGTTGGAAAAGGGAAATAAGAGCAAACGTAAGATGGGAAAGAATCAGAGAAAGGAAAAAGTAAAAGAGAAGTAAAAGGATGGGTAATAAGCTAGATGCCATAGGAAATGAAAGAAGTAAGAGGAGTTAAGATGGCGTTGTAATCCGCCAAAGTGGTCCTCGTTTAATTGCATGCGCATGCGCACAACATCCACACAAGGGGATTCAGTTACAAGTGTAGGTTGCTAGAGGGCGCTTAGTGCAATCCGCAGTGCTGTTATTCGACTATAGTTTGTGCAAAGATAAAAAAATAATATAGGATCACATACTTCAATGTAGTGTACAGCATGCTTGGTCCATGCATATTTGAATGAGAAACTGCATGTAGGGTATGCAATATATAATCATGACAACACTAATTTCAGTTTGCCTTCAATATATTTTTTGCATCACCACTCATAAAAATTACATGTCTGCCAAACGCATTTCAAATGAAAATGTTTAAGTAAATGTAATTCAACACTCAACATTTGATGATGGCAAAATACAGTGTTTTTAGTTTTATAATGTGTATTAATGTCCTGGGAAATTGTTACTGCACATTTTGATTGGGGCCATTTTGAAAAGTGGTGAAACTCCGAGTAAAATAGTGGAAAGAAAAGCAATTATCATGGTAGTACATCCTTGGTAGTATACATACTACTATCATAAGTATGCCTACTGAAAGAATGCAATTACTATTAAAAGCTAATTTGAACTCTGTCGTGCGGCAGACAGAAAAATTAAACATGCAAATTCGTTCAAAATCCCCCACCCCCCTTATAAAAAATATCTGGAAGCCAATCTAAATTTGGTGGAAAAGTTAAAAACCCTTGTCAAAACTCTTCACTTAGGGAAAACCAATGTTTCAGGGGGTATAAAAACAAAAACGTTCGTAAAAATCGCTCAAAGATCGATGCAAAATACATGTCACGTGACCAGCAACTTTTTCAATCATCCATAGAAAAAACTTTATGGGGATCATCCATAAAATGTCTTTCAGTTGTGCATTTTCACTATACAGTAAAATTCCCATTTACAATCACACATTTCAATGACCCTTATAAATAGCTATAATTACTACATTTCCTTTTTAATCAACTCTCCATGGACAAAACGCATATGTAAGGTGTAAAACTAGATTTCTATTAACGACTGAAACAATTCAAATTTTGGGACCGTGAAGAAAAAATTATAATTGAGCAGAAATACAATATAACATGTATTAAATATTACAGTAATGTGCAATGAAATTACAGCAATAAATACTCAGATACATGTAATGCCAGTTTGCATTATATAATTTCCCCTATAATCAATATTGACCTAGTCTTAAAAAAGCTTTGAGTTTAAATATGTGGCTTTATAGGAAAAACCCAAATTTATTTTTCTACAAGGTAATTACAGATTGCACAGGAATTAAATGGCAACCATGGAGCTGAAAAACTCATGTATTGTAACCAGGCAACACCAAAAGCATTGGAACCTATCTTTATATGCATGTCTATAATAAGCTAAGCAACGAATTAATAAGACCAATAAAAAAGTTTCATTGAAATGAATGAGTTTGTTGTGCGCAATGTTTACAATGAAAATGTCATGATTTGCATAGGTACAACATATCATTAATTGGTACTGGCAAACACACTTCATTGGGTGATGCTTCATTTAGCATTTCAATTCAAAGTTAGAATTGATTTTATGAAAAATAAATTTGGCGAATCCTCACCTCAAACAATGGCGACATAAATTATGAATGTCCCTTTGCTCGTTACACACACACATAGTCACTTTGCGTGTTATTTCCCCATAAAAGCTTATTCATGTCGTCGATATTTGGAGCAAAATGGTTCCAGCATCAAAATTTAACTATAACAATTAGAGGGAAATGACAAAGTTGAGCAGAATACATAGAACCTCAGTTATCAAAACACCTCACTTAAACAAACAAAACACAATTCAGATTTAGTTATATAGAAATATTCCCCGGATTTTAACAAAATAAAAACTGCCATTTAACAGAAAATTATCCATTTTCAAAGTAACACATCTGTATTTCAGTAATAGCTAATTAATTTTTAAATGGTAGATTATCCCACAACATTTAATTTGAAGAAAGTATACATCTACGTAATGAATAACAAGGTTTACTAAATGTTTCAGGAACATGGTCTTCTAAGGGTTTTTACGACCATTTTCCAGGAAATCCATGAATTTCAGGCCAAAATTGTCACAGAATGGTACAATGAATACCAAGTAATAAACCGTAAAAGTGTTTAGGAAACGAATCAACAAAAAGTACTCGTTTAAAAACGATTTTCCTGGAAAAATACAGCAATATTTTATACTGACTGGGAAGACAAAGTGCCGAGTTAAACTATCTGGCAACATCTCCAACAAATATATTGTTTCTCAGTAGAAAGCGAGAGATTGAAAGCAACATAAAAAGTATAGAGTGGGCACATTTCATGGCCCAGCAGAAATTGGCAACCAATGATGACGACGGAAAACAATTTACCACTTCCAAGTCGTAATAAATCGCAAAAAAAAGATGAAAAATAAAAAAAGTTAACACGCAAATTAAATCGGTGACGTCATCCAAAACCATAGATCCACGTGACGTCACCGCCAATAGTCATCCATCAAATTGACAGTTCAATAACGAATGGAAGGGATGAGTGGAAAATGGGGCGGGGTCAAAGTTGACACACTGAGTCACGTGCACTTCCTTCCTGAATTTTACACCTCGCAACAGGTTGTCTCATTAATCCCCGAACATTTTATGCATAGCAAAAAATCGCAAATTTCGCTTGCCATACATGTATAGGCCCCTATAATAAAATATTTATATTGTTGAATATAACAGCATTTCAACAATGAAATATAAGGTACAATGAACATATCGATAGGTGTAAATGCAAGCGGAATAAATACTACACAAAAACACCCCTGTAGCAAAAAATCAATACCAACAAGACTTAAAAACAAAGAAAATACGTGAGAAAAACCTCACCAAATTTGGCTCATATTGCAGAATATTTTTTTGCAGTATGTGGTTACACACCTGACACGGATATTGATCAATAAAACCACGTTAAAAAACTTGTTGTTTCTCTTCAGGGAGTTGTTTATTCTGCAAGAATTTTGCACACCGATTCCAAATCTAATTTTTTAATCCTATAGATTTATCCTATTGATTAAAATACATCCAATGATGCAAAATTTGCATGCTCATAAAGACTTCTAAGATTAATTAAAAAAATAAATCAGAATTTGTTTGATATTATCAACTCCCATTAGCAATAAATTTAAACTTGATAAGGTCAGATCACATAATGCACCAATTTAAAATATAACTTTTCTAAATTTTTGCCTATATAGATACATATTTATATAGTTTATTTATTACCAATGAAACTTATATACTTTTTGAGGAATCATCTGTTGCGCTCAAATGACATGTTCAGTAGGTTATGAGATTGTGCGCAGCGTTACAACTGTCCCCAGGCCGAGTGTGATTGCAAATGGAAAAAATAATAGAAGTGGTGGATGCAAAAAGCATAAAGCCACAGGGTAAAGTGTCGTAATTGGTCACGTGACTAACACCTCATTGGGCGGCAAAGGGAGTGATTTTGTTGTCGGACTCCATTCATCATCCAGTAGCGATTCATCAACATTTTTTATCAGTCGATTGATATCGACCCATGCCATTGTCCACAGATCAATGATTGATGCAACGACACAACACCCTATATTCTTCTCCCTACCCATGCGACCCTAGTGGCTCCTAACTGAACTACATCGTTGCCATAGCGCTATACCTGCCACTTACTGTTAGCCTGGACAAAGTGGGCGGAGCTTCCAATTGGTTAGGTTAGGTTTAATTACGTTAGCAAAACCCATGTATTAGCTAAACTCACTGTAAAAAATACATAGAATTCATCATTTACAACATTTTGTTCATTTTGTTAGTCCCCCCACCAGAGGGCGCTTTAGAATTCCCATTCTGTTCATTTTTTTAGCTTTCATTTCACCGCATACAAATGTTGACATGTTTCCAATACTGTCACTACGAGTGAACTGTATTTTTATATATTGCGCAAATGTTAGATTTTCTCTGTTATTGAAGAAAAATGAAAAATTTCGGCTCAGGTGTTTATTCAGCAGCTGTCTTTGAAAATTTAGGACAGGTTTGATGGCAATGTTGTCGAGGATGAAATCGTTGGAGCGAAAATTTCCGCTTGCTTCACTCTCAAATTGCCCCTAGCGGAGCCAAAGGGAACCACCAACCAGCTACTATATTTTTCCTTTTTCTTTTATTTCTCCTCTTTTCACTTTTCCCTACTTTTTTCCCTTCCAAATTTACACATAGCCATATATCCACACACACACACTATTCACTTAATTAAAGCAAGCTTTGATGCGAAAGAGAGAACCAAGCGGAGCAAAGCGAACCAAAATCAGTCCACGTATCTGTCCCAGCAGATGGCACTGCGGTCGCTTTTTAAACAACACAATTTTCTCATCCACTATATAGACGACTATAATAAAACCTTCAAGTGGGCTGTATTAAATTGCAGACCCCAAGACAAGATGCATGTTTTGGATGTGATTTACGAACATAGATCCGACTGCAGAGATAAGTATTTGCAAGCAAAGGTTAGTTCAAATATTATGTCACAAAAATTAAAGCAAAGTAGGCCTACATATTTCCTAATTACATAACTTGTAAAATTAATTAAACGAAGATATCATTCTTTCTTCACTAATTGTTTTGCTCAACTACTCACTCATTCATAATTCAGCTTTTTACATGGAAACACTTCGAAGAAATGCAATTAACTATAATCGACACGATTACAGTATTATAATTAATGGGTATTTTATGTAAACTATGCAGTACAAACAAAGAACTATATAATTTCCTGTTAAATGGAACTTTGTATATTAAAAATATGCAAAGGAAACGATTATTTAAAGTGCAACGTCTGAAAGAAAGACAAATTCTTGAGAAAGCAATAAGAAAACCAGTCTATACTTCCAGACAACTCTTATTAAACTCCCATACAATATCCAATCGAAAATAGAAAAAAGTCTGTACGAAAATGGCACAGTACACAAGCCATCACAGACAAGAGAAAATTTCTTAATGGAAAAATGTGACAAGTTTTATGTTTGGGAAAGGGAACAAAACAAAAAAATGGAAGTTTGTCCCTGCCATGCAACTCAAGATTTTCATCCGATCTTATTTTATTTCGTTTCTTTTTCTCTTTCCACCGAAGATGTTCTTAGATACGAAAGAAGAAGCCCAACATGAAACTAGACTGAGAAAAATAGCAATGTTGGGATGCAACAACAGAAAAAATCCAAACCCGTCAAGAACATAAGTGAGAAAAATGCCCCAAAGGCTCAGACATTAATTCTTATTTTCATTTTAAAAACTCAAAACTATCCCACATTTCACCATTTGCTTTATTAGCCTTATCTAGTCGTGTGTGTATGTGTATTTATCGTTTTCTGAGTCGATTGAAAAAAGGGGGAAAAATGTCGTAAACAAATTACCGTCTATGAGATCTATGGCGGTGATAAGCCAGAGCGTTGTGACACACGGAGTCGGCCATCTTGGCTCTTATATATCGACCGTATAAGAAGAGAGGGAGAGAATTGGGGGGAAGAAAACAAAATGAGGAAAAGTGAAGTAAAAAGAAGAGAATTGCTGGTGAAAATATATACGGTGACGGTTGTTGGGCCAAACGGAACTGACAGAAGAAGGAAGGCGTTGCTTTCTTTTCCAATATGGCCGCCCTCTTCTAAGATTTAACCTTCACGTCAGTAAGGCAGACGTCGTAACCAATCACCGAACGATATTCACTACGCATTATGCAAATAGTACACTGTAAATAACATTTGCGAATAGGCAATGTCAGAAATGGGGAGAAAGTGGAGTAAAGATTGCACCAAACTGCTTTCTCGCAAAGTGAACATGAAGTCTACAGTACATCAACAAGACAAACACCGAGAAAGGGAATTTTATGCAAAACGAAATATGCCTGCATGTCATGTTATTCAATAAAGGATTGCTCACTAAAAACCAAATGTGTCTATCTGATCTTTTATTTCCTATTCCAGCATAAGAAACGACCGAGTGGGCGTGGCTTAATTCAATTATATAATTTAGCAACTAAGCTATGAAAATCGATAGAAGGCATAGTTAGCCATTATACATTGGTCCTGATACGTGGGTTAGTGCATAAAGTTGCCACTAAAGTCGCTGCGTTCGGATGGAATTCTGAAATGCAGCACCATAAGGCACGTTTCAAAAGTTTAGGTAAAACACTTATTTGGTAATATTGTCCCAATTGTTCAATATCAGAATGGTTTATCTGGTGATAATTACATGTATGACATTATGATAACATGATACAATCACATTTTGTAAATGTTCAACAGCGCATATAGAAGTTATCGTAAAATTCATAGCAATGGCTAAACACCCTTGCTATTATCAAGAGTGGATGAAAGAAGAGAGTCTGCCACTATCGTATATGCCTGTTGATGGAAGTGAGTTGCGTTGTTAGCGCCA
>JAQFZQ010001078.1:0-22616 GCA_034696005.1 Glomeris marginata
CGTCACGTTGTCCCGCGACTGCACTGCCATCTATTGGTGGAGAATTCAAATAAATGTACATGTGTTCCTGCCTTAACCCGAACAGCAAAGCGGCCCTCGAGGGTGTCAAGGAAGGTGACGTCATCGAAGCGATCAATGGACGTCCAGCCCACCAATTGAATCATCGCGAAGCGCATCAGATCATCAGGGACGCGTTGCACTATCTCAGACTCTCCTTGAAAAGGTAATACATCATTAAATACTATTTTCAAAACGAGAGTAAACACTATAGTTTGTATTTGCTGCTATGCGAGGGTTGAAAGCAAAATGCGCATGTGAACTGCGGTGCGTTACGTGTGAACCGTATTGCGTCGGCAACACGCGTTATTGACGCACGAATAACGCATACATTTGTGGATATGAGAGAAATCTATGCAAATGAATATACTGCAATGCAAGAGTTGAAGATGCATGTGAACTGCGTTGCGTTACGTGTGAACCGTATTGCGTTGGCAACGCGCGTTGTCTGACGCAATGTCAGAAGAATAGCTAGAGATTTTAGCCGGTAATAATTTAATCATGTGTTCATTTATGGAAAATTTCAGTTGGAAGTTTATTCAGTTTATTTTAGAATACAAATCTGTTGTAACTTGTCAAATGTTGATTATAACAAAACTTCTAAAGTGCATCTTAAACTATTTCTTAAAAATATTGCGTTATATGTTAAAGTGTTTCTTGGCCCTAGGAAAAATAACTTGTTAAGATCCTGTCACGTTTGTTATTATTGTCAAGTGTTTGCTGCATTTCTTGGTCATCCAATAAATCGATTCCTGAAGACAGTAACTTGTCCACTTTATTGTGAATTGCTCCTCTCAGCTCTATGAAATGACCAACCTGCCCGTTTGACAGTTTAAACTAGATCAATCTTGTAATAAACTTGCAGCAACATGAAAGGATCTTGATTTTCTTTTGAAGTTATTTTTGCTGGGGCCAAGAAACACTTTCTCATTCAAGGTACTATGTTTAGAAAATAGAAGATATAACTGCCAATTTGCGTCTATAGATGGTGCTGTACGTGGGTTTAAGTTAGTTTAAGTGGCACAAATTGACATTCACTACTGTATGAAACATTTGACAAAAAAAATGATAGAAAATAACTAACTTATTATTATGACAAATGTAATAAAAATACATAATGCCAAAACTTTGAATATTTGGAGAAATGTCAATATGTCAGTAATGGCATTAAGTTAGTAGGATTATGTATTGTACAGATTTTGTTTACATATTCATAAGTATGTACGAGATAAGCCTAACATAATAAATAAGATGCTTGGAGTATTGAACATTAATTTCACCAAGTTTGCCTTCATCCAAGCTTGATCTCATTGAAAATTCAGTTTCTCAGAGATAAATATGCAAATGAACCTGTACCAAATCCCCATTGTAAATCCTACTTGTCATAATTTATATGAAACGGGGGAAGTAAACAGATGACAAGCTTACTTGTTGTATAGCTAAAATTAGAAGTTATGCATTATAATAAGAATAATTTTTAAAGTGTCCTATAATCCAAATAAGTAGCCTATATATGCAACTCTATATTATATAGCTGTATAGTTCAATAAGTAGTTTTACTTTTGGTACACCCATTTTCACCCTTTGACGTTTGGTTAGATTTGAAAGTGATAAATAGAAGTCCAAAAATGATGTCAGATTTAAAGTCCTTTTACTGAAAATGTTAGTAATTCTGGTGTGAAAGCTGCTGCATTTCAAATCTGATATTCTATATCATTCCCATTTCGAGTAATAGATTTCAAAAGCAATGCTGTCACTCCCCATATCATCACCCATGCAGCAAGAATACAGTATGCTGTCAGGCTACATATAAAAGTACATGGCACCTTCAAGTACCTTAAAGTTGAAGTGACATTGTATTTTTCATCTCACTGATGTTTACCAAAATTAAGACAAAACATTAATATATGCATACATAATGTCCCTCAATTTTTTTAACATTATTGAAATTACAGTTTCTGAATTAACTACTAAAGTTTGCTATAGATAGGAGGTCGAACCTCCTAACTTAATCGCCTTTTAAACTTAAGGTCTATAAACACAAAATACACAAAGAAAACTATATATGAAGAAAGCAGGTGTTTGAATTGCAGCAAAATCTTTGTGGAAATTAGTTTAAAAAAGTTATTAGCACTTAAAGTTTAACGGGGTAATTAAGTTAGGAGGTTCGCTTATGCGAGCTGACCTCCTATCTGACAACATTTGTAAATTGAAGTGATTATAACTTTTTTTTACTAATTTCCACAGATATTTAATTTGTTACAACCATTTTCTTTTTGTACAAGATTTAATTATAACAACAATTTGCTTTATGCATGAGATGTAATTTGTTAAAACAATTTGCATAACATTTAATTTAGTTTAAGTTTCAGGATACTTTACAAAGCATTTGTATTTTGCAATCTATTTTGCATCTATTTTTGAATTAAGGACCCTTTTGAAACCCTGTTTTTTCATTTAAATTCTTAAATTAAGCAATTTTGTAGAGATTTCCTCAACTTCCATTATCCTCTTTTACACAGTTCATTGAAATTAATGAATTGTACCGTTATCAAGAGGTAATAATTAAGCGGATTGAAAATGCGTTTTTAATTAGATTTAGCATTGCGAGTGCGCACTGTATATACAACTGAAAAGCAATCAGCTTTTCAAGATTTGGTCCGTGTTAATCGTCCCTTGCGATTGGTGCATGGTGACGTCATCGCACATTGTTTCCCACGTTCACTTTTCTTTGCGCAATAAGATGAATCTGGGGTTGCCATGGCAACGTTGATGCAACATTGGAGCGGATGTGACGTCGTAATTAGACGGATAGAATCTTTACTGCTTCAATGACTTCCTCGAATAAAGTTCAGTATACAGTTTGGTTTGTTTGTTTCTTTCCCAACAGAAATATAAGCTGTTCCACTAATAACCGGAAACCGGTGCCACCAATAGCCATGTTTCGCACCAGCACGTGCATTGAAGTGAACAGTCCAACAGGTAATTACACTTATTCATTAACACGCAAATAACCTGCACATGTTAACATATGTTGTAGTTAATTGAAACTGAGTAGGCCTACTGTACTAAAATTAATAAAGTTGCATATCACAACTCTGAACTGTCCAGGAAGAAAGTTTTCTACACAAATGAGTTTTATTTTGTGCACATAATGGAATCCTGAAACATAATCCTTCAAAATAATAATATTAAATAATAATAAAGCATAATTCTCTAAAATTATAATAATAAAGCATAATCCTTGAACATAATAATAGCATAGGCTGCAATTGAATTCTTTTAATGCACAAATATTTTATGCAGATTATAATATTGAACTGTGATTTGTGGATATTTTATTTTATGCAGAAAAATGTTGACAAGAAAGAACTGTATAGAATATGTACCTACTGTAAAATTGCATACATTATTTTGTGCATAATTTCATGAAAAATATGTTTATTCACAATTATCAGTCCTTTTTGTGCACAAATCTATGGATTACTTCCTCCTGGGTAACACACATCTGTTAGAAATGATAGTATTAAATTGTTCTTCATTTATTTCTTGTGGTCCAAGAATGTTAGAAATAGTTCATTAATATAATGTTTTATTTAATGAACTACTGTATGTATACATATATATACCTATATATACTGTACCTAAATTGTTATAGTATTTTAAATGGAGGTGTTACAGGCAAAAAATCTTTAAAATGTCACATGGAGTTGGTATTGAACTATGAACTATAGGCAATCAACTTCCAAATGTTTTTAATAAATAGTCCAATAAACACTAATTGTGCAAAGGTCAAGAGTGAATCACTGTTTCTTATTAAGTTTAATTCTCAATTTAAAAAGGAAGTGACTGTACACTCACAGTTTAAATTTCCCAGAAAAGTATGTGAAAATTATTTGAAAAACATACATTATCCAAGCTTCATAACTATTTAGTATAATGTCTGCATTTAAATGTGCATTCAGTACATAAAGTAATTCAAATCATATTGTTTTTTCCTGTCACTTGAATGGATATAATTCACTATTGATTTACTCAACATTTCAAGTTGCATTGCATATGATGACAGAAATTGAATTTCCCTAGTGAAGGTAATTGAAGTAGGTTGCGTATAATATATATACTCCAATTAGCCTGTCTATTTTTAGACAGTTCAGTGCAAATATGCGAATAATTAACGCAACTGTTGCATTTCAACATTTTCCACTACTTACCAATGCAATACCCAATCCAAGATGGCGCCCAAAACAAATTGCAATGCACATAAGCCTACTTTTCGTTCAATGCAATATATATTCTTGGGACTTTTTAAAGTCTCCATTGTGAATAGAAAATATAGGAGAAAATATATATGTGAAAAGGGATTTCTTTGCTGGAAAATAGGGTATACATACACACTCACTAATCTTATTGAAATTCGTTTCGCCAAAAGATGCGATCAAAGAAAGTAATCCTTACATGTGCTGTATATAGATAGACTCAATACTAATGAATGCCGGTGGTGACCATTGTGATTTGAAATTGGAATTACCAAATTGGGACCTGAATTGACAAACACTAATCCCTTGAGGATATTTATAGAAAACAAATGCAATTTTCATATTTTGCTATTCATGCACTGAATACAATGGGAGGATGCGGATCAAGAGCAGAATTCAGCCCAATCAATATATGTGATTGATAGGCTTTTATATGTAAAGGATGCAATACATTATTTTGTTTTATAAAGGGGTTCTCATATTCAAGTGGAATTTGAATTATTTTTGTGTAAAAATTAACTTATTGGATATTCTCTATGACCTCTATCACTTTTTTAAATTTTTTCTATTTAACACAACAAACTTAATTGTTAAATATGTGTTTTTATTTATACATATTTGTTGCATGTCTTACATTGTGTTCAGTATAAGAAGTTGCATATATAGAACATAAGACATTTGCACAAAAGTTGTTAAAAGTTGAAGAAGGTTTTAGTTTCATGTGCATGGAAAACGTTTTTAAATATATTCATTGAAATGACAATATTTCCAACAAATACTTTAGAAATGTTTGCATAAATGAAAGGACTACTGTATACTAGTTATATGCAGTAAGGTATAACAATGTTATTTCTGTTTCACCTCTTATAAATAATTCCATTTGGGGAAAAATTTCTTGTTACATTTATAAATGGACGCCATTGTTGCTATTCCATCATAAACAACAGATATAATCACTATAAAATGAGTAATGGCTCTTGGTAATGGTCATGGCATTCTCTTTGCTTTGCAGTAACATAAAAGACTAATGTGATATTGCAAAAAGTGGTCAGCCGATGGGAAACATATAATCCTTTACTTAGACATGCAGGGATTAAACTTACCAAGATCTTCTACCAATAACAGGTTTTAACTAAGACTAAGATATATCTCATTGCAATATAGAAATATCTGTTTTTTCTGACGTCAAATATTTTTTTTTCTTATAAGATATACTATCAACAGTAATTCAAAATGAAATTGTCTTAGTGAACAATGTACTACTAATTTTAGATGTTTTGTCTAGAAATAAAATTGGGTTGTATAATGCAGTGAATTTAGTTAATATAGAAGAACACCATGCTTATTATATATGCACAAACAAAATATACAACTTTTAAAGCATTTAGGTATGTCAATGTACATCTAGTAGGTACACTTCCACTTACCAGGTTTCACTTACAAGTATAGTTTTAACTATAAATTGACAGTTTTATAGAAATATGTGCAGAGTATAAGGGATCTGAGTTTTGAAATTGCTTCCATTGTATTGTATTAAATGCAAATATTTGAATTGGGAAATGGTATTCAATGATATTGCTTTAAGTAAATGAATTCTTGAATTTAAAGAAGAAGCAAAGTGGATGTTATTGATATTGGTTTGAATTGGTTTTATTGTTGATATAGGAGACCCTTCAGAGCAGTTGCCACACTCCACAACTTTGATCTTCAAATCAGCTGGCCGAGGATCTATGACTCGAAAAAGCTCTGGGGAAGCTGTAATTGAAGGTGAATTATATTATACTATATCGATTTTCTTCTCGTTATATTAGCTCTATATATATTTTGCTGCTTGTGCAACTTATTTTTGCTTGGAGTATTCTCTGTACTTGCTTCACTTGTGACAATGACTTTTAAAACACCCTGTATATACGAACTGTATATATGTAACAACATATACAACACCTATATTTATAGTTAAAGTCATAAAATGCTAGAGTTTTGTTTTCAAATTTGTGAAAATGTACAAATCCAATCTTTTATAGTATACATATATAGTACTATACTATGTATACTTTGTTCTGTTGTTCATAACACCAAAAACGCTGTTGATTAATAGCAGAGGTTTCGGTGCGCCATCTAGTATCGAAAGTGGGAAGCATTTTTTAAAAACTGAATTAACGAAATAATTTATAATTGACGATCATGTTATAAGAGGTGGAGTACTGGAAAACCTTATTACAAAGTACCTCTTATTAGTTCCCCTCATATCATCTATATGTAATTGCTGAATTTAGGCTGCTAAATAAATAACTTTATAATGGTATTTAGAGTAATGGAAGTTATCTGAAAATTGGAGGAATTCAATTGGCATCGATCTTTAATAACTGCATATTTCAGTGCCCTGAATAACCTTTTTCAAAAATATGTTTGTATACTGAAAACACTTGTTTTGGGTTCTTGATGTGCAGCAAAAAAATATGGGAAGTTGCAGACTGGTTTGATGTTAGTTACAGATATGACATCATGCGATGCAAGTGGTGTAATAAATGGAGTAATATTGCAAACAGTTTATTTCCATGTGGGCAGGTGCTTGTCTTTATAGAAGAGATTTTGGGAGTGTTCAGTCACGCAAACTCTGCTGAATGAATCCTGCTGCAAACCCTATGTGACACCATAATCGACCATTGTAATATTTAATACTATATCAGTATGTGCATATCTATATATTTATCCAATATATATGAAAAGTTGGGATTTCATTTGACTTTAATGTTAAATGAAGTGTGGAATGGTGGTATTGTATAGGTCATTAAAGGATTAATGAATTAAATCATTTACTATTTAATTAATACTTTGCACATAAATATATTATATTTACCATTTGAAATCAGATGTTTACGTGTAATCATTTAATAATAATAGTGTATCTTTTATATGTTTTTTTTTTTTTAATTCAGAGAACATAAAACCCTATAATGAAACAAAACTTATTTTTGAATTGGTAAATTAAAATTATGTACGAGTCTTTCAACAAGGTTGCAATTGCAAAAAATTGCATAATTTGTTTGCTTCATTTGAAATTTGAAATTCGAGACTGCTGCTTATGTTTAATTAATTATCCCAGTTGCTTTTTCCTGTTATATAGCTGCATTATAATGCCTATCTCATTTCAATGAGCTGAATTCTTAACCCACTTGCAAAATAGAAGAATCCTGAAATTAATCTTGAACCTTTTTAAATACTAACTGTACATTTTTATTGACTTGGTTATAAAGGAACAGATATAATATGGCTATCAGAGAATTGCAATTATCCCCAAAAGTAATCAATTTTCAGTAAGTAATTCTAATAGAAAATGTCTAATTATGTTACATAATTAAAGGTGAACTGACAAGATTTTGCAACATACCCTGAAAAATGTAGCATTTGATTGCCACTAATTCAGGAACATTGTCTGAAAATTTGAGGCCATTTGAAGCATTATTGCCACAGATATGAATTATTTAGTTTCAAATCTGTGGAGTGTACTGAGTATAGTATATTTGTGAGATACGTACAATGCAGCGCCATTGATAAGCTGAAATTGCAGGGGTGCTTGTCCTCATTGGCTGAAAATTCAAATTTTGCCAAAACAGTACAACTGTAACACCAGCGTGGTGACACCGTCCTTCCATGACGCCCCTTTAACTACTCGTAAATTTTTTTAACAATTTGTAAAAAGTTTTGTTAGTGCCAATCGTTTTATTGGCATCATTTCTATAGATTTGCACACTTTCCAGGGTATATTACAAAACCTTGTTAGTTCACCTTTAAAACTTGCCTTATTTTATGGTGCATAATATTATTGAGAATATATTTTTATTGATGGTTCGTGTATTTTCAATTTAATTTCGTTTAATTTCTTTGAAAGCTTGATTTTCCATGTGGTGCTTTACAAACAAATTGCTGTAACTTTCCAACTGGAGATGGTATTACATCTTTATAAGTTTCAAAGATGGAAAAGAAATAACTAAAGATGACGTCATAGGTCACAAGTAAAAAGAAATAAATGTGACATTTTAATTTAGCAAGTTGCAATTTACCAGAGTAGGTACAATATTTCATATACTACTTAGATACTTATTCTCATGCACAAGGTTTTCAACATTTCCCCTTGAATTGTATGTTCAAAGCACATTGTTGAAGAATATGAGGTGACAATTGCGACGCATTGCAGACACATGTTCTGTAAACTATCCAATGTACACACAAACATGTATATATAGACACTTTCATGGTGTTTTATCGATCGATCTGGGTTTTGCTTTCCGTTTTTAGTCTGTCCTTGCAGCTGCAATTTGTTTTCGCTTTTTTCCTCGGTTGCATGGCATTTTTGGAACATCATTTTAATGACAGCCTGTGCAGAAGAGGATGATGCTTCAATGACGGCCCATTTACTCAACACCCCAAATATCTCATAGCCAACCCAGCAAAATGCGTCCACAAAACCGTTGCTAATTCAACTAATGAGGGCACATGGAATAAAAGACTTTTCATAAGCGATGTTTGCCATTAGCCATCAAAATTTTAATTGCAGTCTGAGTTAAGCACGATACTAAGTATATTTATAACCCATTTTTATTTTTTGAAAGCAAAGTGGAATGCCAGAGTATATGACTTTTATGTTAATTGGACTTTTCAGAGGAATTCTAATGAGAAGAAAAATAAAAACTATAGTATACCTTGTTATTTAAATTTTCAATGTGATTTCATTTTTTTTTTGTTATACAATTTTAAATACTATATATACATAAATACCTAGATATTATAGCTCAATGCTATGGCAGGAATGCAGGGATTTCACTTAGGAAATTGTTACAGTATTAAAATGCAATAATAATGTAATGCAGTTACAAGGTAACAAAATCTGGAATTCAAACAAAAAGTTGTTTAAAGAAATTCCTTAAGTTGTTTAAAGAAATTCCTTAAGTTGATTAAAAATATATGTATAATAAATTGTATTGTACTAGTAGCCTAATTCAAAATTAGTACTTTTAATCAATTTTAATGTAGGTGTTTTGTACAATAATGCTGCTATAATTAATGATTAATCTGTTATGGCTTGCAATCAATCAATATCCAATGCAAATTATAATGATGTTGATTATAGTGATTATGTTTGAGTTGCATGACAGGAAATCACATTATAGAGCTTGTTTACTTTTTTAACTGTGTTAATTGTCCAAGTTACAAATGACATTTTAGACATTGCAAATGGGATTTCATTACATAAAATAACTTGAATGCGTCAATTATAATCTTATAATCATCCATTAGTTTGTCTGCCATATATAGCCTCACTATGCTCCTAAATATAAATTAAAATGAATTGGGACACTGTGCACGTGAACAAACACTATGCATGAATAGTTGTATTATGCATATGTATGTGCCTGCAATTTTGTGTTAGGGTTGCTTATCACGTTATTTCACGTGAATAACAATAATTTGCATAAATTAATATGCAGACATTATTGTTAAATACTGTGATAGAATGATAACGCTCTTGATAACTCTCGAGTATTTCATGGAAATGGCCAGCTATTTCTTGCTTTGAAATATAATAATTTAATGTTATGACATTGAAACACAAATCATGCAAATGCACCATTAAATTTAGATTTGCATGCTTGTATATGAAGAAATGAATTGTGGTAGATTTTGTATATCTTTTACCATTTTCTAAGTACTAAATTTATAAATTCTCAGGCTTTTTGTTCACCTTGTGTAATGAAAAGAGGACACTAATTAAATTAGAAGAATATAAACAAGATTAGACATTAATATTTTAGCTAAAGACTCTATATGGTACCAGTATGAAATGTTTGCATTATGCTGCAGTGTTTGTTTGCTGGAACTTACTTTAACTCATTTTTACCCAACTTCCCTACATCCTAGAGAACTGAAATTTGTTACACTGACCAGTCTCACGGTACATTTTAATCTATCAAAAGTTTTTCCTTAGTTTCTAACTTAGAATGGCGAGTATTTCAATCGTAAAATTCGAAGCGGGGGTAGCTTCATGGGTTGTTTTCATTGCACGGCCCATGCAAAATTATATTGATGGCGCTTGTGGGAACGGACTTTGCTCATCCCTATTCAAAACTCCAATTCATAATTAACTAAACTTAGTACCCAAAACACTTACTTTTCAAAGCTTGTTCCTAACTTAAACTATCATTTGTGTGTGTGAACAATTTGATTAATTTTGTTAATTTTGTTTGCCTAGGTGAAATGCCATTGGAGCGTTGCAGTTCCTTGGATAGTCAGAGCACAATTGCATCGGATACTTGCAATTCAACTTCCAGCCTCAACAAAAAAGGTAATTTGATTTTTAATTGTATTACTAATATTCATAATCCTTTTCAATTTGGAAATTTGAGGCATATATACAGAACTTTATTTCTGCATGTCTACAAATGACAATGATTCTGTGTATGAATGAATGGCTGATTTTTATTATTACTACATATATATTTAATGTCATTCTGTTTGGTCCAATATGCCTGTTTTTACTAGCTGTTGATTGTTTGTTATGTAATCCAACTTCTTTAAGTAAGAGTTGGGTCTTGGAAAGTTATTTTTTTAGTTTTCACCCTGTGAGATTTTTCATGTCGCTGCATCAGACCTACATTTTGCATTGATTGGTTTCAACCGAGTTATTGATTGATTGATAGATTTATTTATTTCATGTGATCTATATATACTCGTTCGTATACATGTGCAACATATATTTATAGTGGAGAGGTTGAATATGTGGGACGTTGCTTGAGATGTTTCAACAAGTTTATTGATTTTTGCTTGGGATATTCACTGAAAACTTGATACGTTTATTGCAGTTATAGGTATGTTTCTTTTTAAGCTAGTGGTCTTTATAGAATACTATACCAAAACTGGAATTTTTCTGATTGGGTCTTGAGTTCAAGTAATTTATTAATTTATTGTTGGATCGTTTTGTTCCATAGATTATTGCTGTAAGGACTTTACAATTAATACATTTTGACCTGATTTCTTAAATTTTTAATGGTACTTCCAAACCATGAATATATAACATCAAGGTTTATTAAATAATTTTAGTAAGTTTATATCCCTATCTGCATGCAACTCCCTGTTAGTCCAATTGCATCAAATTATTTTTCCGATCGGGGCGCCCCTGGTGGAGTCCTATTGCACATGGAAGCATGGCTGAATGCCCATGTTTGAAAATCCATATTAGAAAATCTAAAAATGATACAAAAATCACCAGGGGAGCTCCAATCGGAAAAGTAATTTGAAGATCCACCTTAAGCAAGTTGTGTGCAGTCATTTCTTAAATAATATGCCCAATGTATTTGAACACATGTTAAATTATAAGAAAATGTGCAAGAAGTATCAACAATCAATGCCCAGAATATCACAACTATTCAGACATTGCATAACAGCTGAATAGCCCCATATCAACTAAGGGGGCTCCAAACCTTTTACATTTATTTGAATTATGCATGGCTTGTCAACCGCTAGTTCCCTATGGAAAATCATGTACAATTCCTTCTTGATCATTGATGCATCGATAAACAATCAGGTTACCATCTTGAGCACTCCTGTCAAGATTCTGTAATGATGAGGGTATTCATTTTCCCAATAGATACAAACCTCACATTGTTTTGTCATACTCAAGTGTACCCTATTTTCTTTTGTTGGATACTGCTATAGGTATTTGACATTATTCAGATACATGATGCCATCTTTTTTCCATGACATTCTATTCTAAAGGCATTTCATATATTTTTAGGCTTTATAATTACTTTTCTTAAATAGTAACTTAAGATATTTATGGACTTGCACTTTATACCATCCTGCTATAATTCTCATGTGAATACTGAAAATATGATGCTAGGGTTTAGAAAAATCCTAGAGACTAAATTGGGATATTTTTGTGGTAATTTCTATAAATAGATTTGTCATTTATACTGGTTGTTCCAAGAAAGGTGACAGTACAAAGTTGATAATACGTTGTTTGTCTTCTTTCTTGGAACAACCACTATATTTATATTATAACATATTATTTTTTTTTCCAAATTTGTTGAATAACAAATGCAATTTATGTAATACAGAGCAGTGCATATCCAATAACATTACCTCTAATGTACCTTTGTTCATCTTTATTGTGAATTACTGTACACTATAAAATGAAGAAGCTTATTAGAAATTGTATATTGGAATTTGCCTTAATATTTTAAGAGTGTATTTGTCAAAATATGATGTCATATGCTCTCATTAAAATCCTTACATAGTGTCCCTAAATTTTTATGCTAGTAACAGTATTTATGTAAATAGTACTTATAAATATAATTAAATGAATGTGATGAATTCGGCTTGTGATTTTCCAATTGTAACAATAGTAATTATTTGCTTCTATATATTGGGGGAAAAAAATCTATATTTTTCAGTTTATTTTTAGCCGATTGCAGCTCTTATAATTTTCCCGGAAAATCCCGATCAGTCCATCCATTTGTCACATTTGCGGAAATCGATGTGTCATGGAAAAAACAAAAAAACCAATGTATAGAGGATGGAACAGGAAATAATAAGACAACCGATTATCGATCTGTACTATATGTAGTATAGAATAAATGAAAAATGTTTTCAACATGTATCTTTACAGTTCACTGCAAAAACTATTAACTTTGATCTGGACAGAAAGGACTTTATAAAATCAATTTGAAAACAGTTATATACTGTAATCACCAATTTTATTGAGATTCAAATCATGAATATCCATGTTATAACATATTTTTGAAAATTGCAATACTTTTCTATATGACTAGCCAATTGTTGAGAAATTGTATGAGAAATTTTTCCATTTGCATGGAACAAAGATGGCATCAAATATGCAACATGAATACAAATGCATTCCTATGGGCAATATTGTACCTTATAGTTACGAATATTGAGCTTCTATGCTCAGGTATTGGGGATGAACAGCTAATTTAATTGGTTTATTGGAAGCAACTGATGAGTTTTGCTAGCCAATGAGTTGCATTTTCCCATCTGTAGGGAATTGCATCTATAGCAATGACTTGCACACAGCTACATGTAATATAATAAGCAACTGGATTATGTGCACGTATAATAAAGAGCAAAAGAAATATTGCAACTTGTGAATGGAGAAGAAGAAAGATATAGAAGCACTTGAGAGTTGTCTGAAGACCATTAGCTACATGAAACATTTAGTGTGATGACTTGTGTTAAAAGGGTAAACAGTTAAGGCAGGAAGATAAACCTGTGCAATAATAACAATGTACATATATGGGTATATAGGTGAGGATTCCAGATAAATAACTAGATATTCACTCACAAGGATTGGTTACCATGTTTTGGAGGCTAAAACCTACTAAGCAACAACATGCGGCCATCTTGGAAAATTCAGCCATTTTGTTTTCAAAAGCAAACTTGCAAACAAAGAAAGAACAAATGATTGTATCTGAAACATGCATTTTGCATTAAACTACATTTCAATTCCCATGAAATTAGCTATTACAGTAAAATCTCATTAATACGAACCTTTTTTATTCGAACCATTTTTAATACGAACCCTCGGTTAGTGTAAACGAAATCAAAGTCTTGGGCAATTATGACTGTTAAAATCAATCTTGATGTTGCTGATGTCATACTTACTAATATTTGCACTTGTAATCTGAATTTTTCTGCATTTGGATAGTATCATTTACATAAATGACTGTACTATAAGGTGATCGAATTTCCAAGATGGCGACTTGTTGCCCTGCTTGAATTGCCTTGGGCTATTAAAGCTGTGCTGCCACTCTTTCAAATAGGACAGTCATATTTAATTCAAATACTGTAGCGATTGGTGCGGAAGTTTTTGATTAATTCATGAAGTATGTGATGTCATACATGACGTCACGAAAGCTTCATATGGAAAGCCTGCTAATCCTTGTTAATGTGAGCAATGCCAGACAAGCTGCAAATCACCTTTCTTTTGAACTTGCTTCTTAACATAGTTCATTAAAATTCGAAACCTCATCATAAAAATGTGGAAAATTTTGTTTTCTCTAAAACTAATGGTCCTCTACAACTTTCTAATTGACAACAACCACCAATCTTTTACGGTTTTCGATTTAAGATTTTAAAAACCTTGAAAAGTTCACTGGAGGTCAAAGGTCATGTGTCCATTACAATCTCCCAACCTCTTTACTAATAACATAATGGCGATCAGATTTTAAACTGACTGCAATTTTGTATAATATGAAGAAATCATGTTACGTGGAACACCCGGTACGTAAAGAAATCGGCTGATCACGTGCGTTTTTTGAAGCTGTAACTTTAAAATCTAGGGTGATGATCCACATGTACTTTATCATTTGGTGACGTTTTTGTAGGTTTTTGTTTTTGCAAGGAATTGAAACAAAGATTGGGTGTATATACTGTCATTTTCAGTTTTGCTTGAAAAGATGAATTGTGACACTGATTTAGTTGTCCTTTTTTATGTGCTGTGTGCCTCGACGCATGTGATTTTTGTGCTAGGTTTTTCGTGATTTCGTCATTTGCCTTGTTCCATGTGCAGAAAAAGGTGGACGTATTTTTCTCTTTTTTTCCCTCATTTTATTTTGGGTCACGATCGATAAAATGCGAGGAATGAACTTTATATAGTACCGAGAGATGCAGAAGGGAAACGCTTATATTAGCACATATTTGCTGATATTTTCAATGTTCAACCACGTTTTTTGTGTATGTTTGCAATTTGAAGGGCTTACTTCCAAAATGCATTAGGTACACCCATTTTTGCACAATTTTTTATCGAAGAATTACTATGATCATATCGCCACCATGCAGTGTTCAGTTCAAAATTTCAAAGCAAAGGTTATGTTCAGACAAATTCTCAATACAGCATATTTTAATGTATATTAAATGTATTTTTTTAGATTAAAATGGGTAGATAGTATGCATAAATTACATTGATTATCCTAAATTGGATTATTCAAAAGCTGTTACATTTTAATATAAACTATATGTTTATAAAATTCTGAGTAATTGTCATTTCAAAGTTACATTTTTGATGGACCATTCACTTTCCCTTGGAATTACCATTAATTGTAAGCTCAAAGTCCAACTTTTCTAATGAAAATCGGTTAGAACTTTTAATTAAGATATACATACTATCCACTTGAACTTTTTCTCTAGGCTCCGCTTACTGCATTGATACCTCCTCCCCTCAAATAAAAATAAATAGGTCTTTGTAGTAGAAACCCAGCTTAAGTCATTGGTAAATCCTTGCAAAGGTCCAATTTATCATCTAAAGCCATCTTACTTCTTTGATTAGTTTTTGTAAGCCACTACCCCATAAATTGTATAGCTAGCTAGTTGCATGGTTGCAAAAATGCAATTTTCACAAATACAACCACATGCTATACTGAAACTATGTTCAAAGTTGCACTGTTGAGATTGGAGGTGGAAGGAGGAAGACGAGACCACTAGGACCAATGGACAATAAATTTGATGCTCTTGTACATTCTTTGTCACTAATAGCCACGCCCAAGCTAGTCATAACTTCTCGCTCATTGGCCAAAGGTCTTGTCTTCTCCCTGTCACCGCCCCCCATAGTGCAACTTTGAACGTGCTTTCAGTATAGTTTTATATGTGGAACATTGCATACTTTTGCCAGGTAAATTTCCTAAATTTTCCATTGCTATACTGTGTCTCAGTCCAAGGTAGCTGAAATTACCCAGCGCGTCTATTGCGGATGTATACATGGAAGCCCCGCCCCATCGTTGCTTAGCCAATCACTAGCAGCGTAGGATACAGGCGAAGTAAATCATCGCAAGACATTTGTTCTGAGCACAATAAACAACTTTTATTACCGATTTAAAGTGCCAAACATAAAACAAACTCCTGAACAGCTTTTAGCATTTTCCGGAACGCGAATGCATTGCACTACTTTTTCAGCTGAGCAAGGTTACACAGCTGCAATGCAGCTATAGTCAAAATCAGTCATATAGTTGGCAGATGTTAAGGGATAGGGGAGCCTTGTTACTTGGATATGTATCTCTACGCTCCTTGTTCCATGCAAGATTCCATGGCAGGATTATATTTTTCGTCATGCATTAACGTACACACGTTGCAGTTTAGTTTCAGCTACTTTGGACTGAGATGCACTATACCTTACGCTAACGGGTTCTATACACATGCAGACGCACTCTAGTGTTTTAACACCGGGGGCCCGATCCTCAATTTGAATCCCTAACCTCGCAAGCAAGCGTGCTAACCTGTAGTCCGTGGACCAATATTGGTTGCAGCGCAAGCATTTTTAATGCACACTTTTCGGGGCCCACAGCGAATCCCTATAGGTAGATATTCTAGTTAATTAGAAGATAGGGGAAACCGGAGAACCCGGAGAAAACCCATCACAAGCTGGCAGGATAACTAGAAAACTCCTTTGCACATGCATGACCGAGGATCTGAGATGCACTATACTGCATATACAATACAAATTTCTGTAGGTTTTTTTAACAATATGGAATAGCAAATTAAATATCTGAAAAGGTCTCATTAAAGGTTTTGTAATGTGGGGGGTGTTGTTGATTAACTCTATGTAAATTTATTGGAAATTGGGATTGTCCTCGTTGGTGGTCGTTTTCTTTAATAACGTATGTGAGGGTGTATTTTTTGGAAGTAAGCCCATCATTTTGATGTGTGTGTGTGTGTGACCAGTGCCGTGTGCTGTGCACTGGGACTTGTGCAAAAGGCCCAAGTCACACCCAGCTTGGCACTTTCTGTGCACTCCAACTGCGCGCAAACGTGCTCCGCGCATTGATGTGCGCATTGCGCGACTGCACCAAGCTTGTTGGGATGTTTGGCACATCCTCAGCCAGGGTACGTATATGTACTCATCACAATTTCTATGCGATTCAACGTGATGTTTTGTTCGTTTTTCACAAACCAAATATCCGTCCCCAAAACTTTGACTGAATCACTAAAACTTTGGAGGGCTCTTTATACGAGCCTTTGGGAGTGTAAAAAGCATATATTGCCAGCCCTGGTTTTCTTTTTCTATACCGCATTTCCTTTTCTATTTTGAGAAGAGTTCCATCAAATTGCCCCAGAGACAGCGTTGATATACAACCATCAAAGTTTCATGTCGTATCGATGTTTTCTACTTTCCGTGTGTAGAGATTGCAAAAGGATAGTTTTGATTTGGCACAGTCCTATAGGAATTTGTATTGCAACCGATATTAAAGTATTATTAAAACATTAAGATAAGGCTATTGGAAAGCCTAATAGAAACAATATTTTTGGGAAATGTTTAGACTAATGTTGAATAATGGAAGTAAGTTGTTGAATTCAACAAAATTGGAAATTTTTTCAGCCGTACAGTGCTGTTTTAATTCCCACTCAAATTATTTCCTTATGGAAATTATTTGGGCAGGGGAAATTAAATGCATTCCAATTTAAATTCTGGACCCAATTGACCATTGGCAGTTAGGACTGCAAAATTTCGAGATTTACCCTTGAATAGTACATTTATTTAAACATTCGTTTTTTTTTAACATTGCTGCATATCTTTTCAGAAATGTTTACATGGAAATCTTCTTTGATTTAATTATTAAATGATGAAATTATTCTTTAGGGGGCAATTATTAGTATGTTAAAGTTTAGGTTCAAAAACATCAAAACCAAATAATTTCCCCTGGGAACTAATGCAGCACTTTACGGTAACTTAAAATATGCAGTATATTGAAATGATTTCAAACGTGTAACAAAGCTAACATAAATATTGAAGTATTATTAATCCATTTGGGGTGAAATAACTGACAGCTGATGTTCATTTCATAAAAAAAAGAACAAAATGTCACGTTGAGCTCAGCACCATTTGTATTTGCACATGGCTCGTCCTCTGCACTCTTCAGACCACCCTGAGAAAAAGGTCGCCAATTGGAACACTTGCACTACTCCTAGCGATAGTGGTCAATTCCTACCGCCTCCACCGGACTTCAGCGATGCTGACATTTTGCCTCAGCAACCCACTCTGGCCTCGCCACCCGATGAGTTCCGGGACTTCGTTCCCTCAAATCCAGCTCAAATCTCTGAGCGAAGAGGTCCATTGTCCCCTGCCGACGATGACCGGTGGAAACTTCGTATTAAGCGCTTCGCGGCAACCGTCCAGTTATCCATTTGCTCATCTACTCCGGGAAGTTCTCCATGCTTGAGCGTGGACGAGGCTGATAGTACAAAATCCACTTCCGGAACATCTTCCCCTGCTAAACAAGGCACACCGGTGAAGTGCAGGAGGAAGCGCCACGTAGGCTCTTCCGATGACCTTCCCAAATTATGTTACCGTAGGGCAGTTAGCGCGAAAACTCCCCTGCAGCTCAGAAGAATACGTTCCGATGAGGGACAATCTTCATCCGTTCAATCGGAAGACTTTTCCGAGGAGGAGATCCCGGAAGATGACTCCGAGTATCCTCTACAAATGCTCAGTAGTGCTAGCCTGTCTTCCGAAGACGATAGGAGTGGGTCGATGATCTCGGAAGATCTTCCGTACGATGAGATGTATTGCGGTAGGATCCCACCTCACGAGAGGATGGATCGGTTTTGCCAGAGGAAGGCCTTCTCCGAAGGGTTTCTGGAACAGAGGCCAAGGAGTGGAACACTTCTCCAGTTAAGAAGGAACCCTTCCGCCGAACTGATCACGGTCTCGATACCGCCGGAAGATCACGATGACCTAGGATTGAAGGTGAACGTTGTTGCCCCGGAGCAAGGCCTCTGCCACCTTCAGGATGAACATGAGAACTTGTTTCAGGAGCATTGTCTACAAATAGATAGTAAAGCAATTGCTGGAACTAGTACCGGGAACGTTGAGTTAGCGCCAAAAGCTACTTGGAAGATTCCCACGCTCAATATTTTGGGAGCATCCATGGATACTGGAAGCCCGGAAAGAAGTCCAGACCCAGCTTCCGGTGGAGATACATCCATCTCTTCACTGGATACGGTGATGACCGTTCTGCAGAGAAAGTTCAGCCCATGCCCATCTTCTTTGTCCTCAGGAACTGTTGAAACTGCCAAGGAACAGCCTTGCGTTGTTCTTGAAGATGTTGTTGCAAGTGACACTGTTGGTGATACTCGTTTCCATTCTGACGATGATGATGGTGATGAGCTAGATGAAGAACCTGAAGAAGAAATAGAAGAGGAACTGGAGGAGGAGAGGTCGGAGACAACGGTTGGAACGCAGACCGAAACTCCTCCGGTGGAACCTTGCAAAAGCCTCGCCGACGCGGCGCAGCAGACGGATAACGAAGAAGAACCAAGTACCCTTGAGGATCTGGCATCTCTGAAGACGGAAATCAAGTCCCCATCATCCATCCATCACGATTTTCCAGCTGCAGTTTTTCCAAGATCTTCTTCGGTAGAATCGAGATCCGATACGCCGTCGCCCTCCAATTCGGCTTCTACGTCTGCCGGCGTTGCCGGTGAAGATCACAGTTCCCTGGAACACACCCTAACCGATATTAGCGACATTCCTTCTCAGTACACTCATGGCCCTCTTGCAAGGTCAGCCACCATTCATTCTGATGATCCAGATGAAGTGGATGATTTTCTTGAAGTCACCATCCTGGATGATCACGTTGATTCCGTTAGCTTGCGTACACCATCGTCCAAAGATAACCAATTGGAATCTGATGATGATGGAAGCAAGACTTTGGTTGAGGAGACAGAGACAGAAGAAGCTTCTTCCAAGACCCTTGATTATCCTCAGGAATGTGGCTCCTTACGTGACCATGAACCTGATTCCAAGGAGCAACCGAAACATCTTGCGACGGATTCTTCGGGAATGTCCAAAACTCCCCGTGTGACCAGTGATGATCATGGTAGTCTGAAGGAACCTTCTGACAGCAAGGACAAAGCTCGTCCAGAAGGTCCTTCCATCAGGAACGATAAAGAACCTTACGAAGATACGTGTTGTAATAAAGGCGAAGATCGCGTACTCAGTTCTAGCGGTAACTCGAAGGATTTTGTTGAAGTACCCAAGCAAGAAGCTGAAGGTACTAGTAACAAGGTAGAAGGCAACAGTTGTCATTCCAATGCTCAAAAAGCTTCCAAAGATGTTGAGAAAGACTTCTATGAAACTTCCAACTGGGAAAAGGCAACGGAACCGGTTGACTATCATCGCTGCGGAAGTTTTGAAGAAGTCCGTGGTAGTCTATCATCTTCAGCTTCTTCCTCTCTTCCTCCTCCACTACCTCCACGTCCTTCTCCAGAAGCTGTCTTGGAATACCAGACTTTGGCTGAAAATCTACCGATGCGGAAGGATCACGGTGAGTGCGAATGCACTCATTCATTTTTCCATTATTTTTTTTTGTGGCACGATTTTTCGCACTACCTGTATTTTTTCTTCATCATATTTTTGCATTGATGTCAATTATAAAGATATCATTTTTTTTCTTTGGGGGGAAGATTTAATTGTGTTGTTCTTGCTTATTTTGTGATTTGTCATTTGCTTGATTGTTGCTTGAAGTTCGTTAAGAATGAGCATAATTCCACACCTTAGCAGGAGAATTTTAATACATTTTCATTCCACTTCCTGGGATTCTTAAATTTCCATATCTGAAGTCCTATAAACTCTTTACAGGAACACTTAAACAGTATGGTAATATGTACATGTATTTATTTATCCAGACAAGGGATTTAATAGCCAATACAAGATTTTTGATACTATAGAAGATATGTAAATGCATTATTAAATATTTATGCTGGGTTATTTATGCCACCTGTGAGTTAAAGGGGAACTAAAACAAAGAAAGTTTGTTTGCATTAAATTAGAATGGATTGATAATAGTTAAAGTATATTGTTTTCATCCAAATCTGTTTTGTAATTATGACATCATGTTACATATACAATTTGTAAATTGATCACCTTACTTATTCTGAATTTTGTTTTGCATTTGGTATTTTACATTCAATAATTATTAGTGATAAATTGTATATCCATTATTTAAATATATTTAATAATTAATTTTGCATGTATATTCATTTTGTGAAAATCTGGACATGTAATTGAATTTATGTTGCATAACCTTATTCTTAAAATGAAGGGGTTTTAATGGTTTTGATTATCTTTTAAAACCTTCAATTCTGCAGCATGAATTAAAGTAGTAAGGTTAGGGTTAATGAAAATGTAAAAATGATGCAAAGTAAATGTACAATGAATTGAATTTGAAGTCGTTCACATTGTTGCCGTGTTATCAGTTCAAGTGCAGTGTGTATGCATGTACTTGCATTTGAACGAGTGCTCTCTGCTTTATTATGCCAGCTTTTCAAACCGAATGCTGACATTTTGAACTGCGATTTGGAAAATGTTCCAAAAATGGCGCCATTTTAAGTGCTGCCTTATTTTTCTTTTTTTGCCATTTCCTTTTTATCTTGCAACGAAACGCATTTGTGTGGTGCACCTCATTGTAAATTGCCAACATAGTCCATAAAATGGAATAAAAACTAGCAGTTTGCCTGGTCACGTGGTTTTATGAGGGTAATTTTATTTCCCCTTGAGGTGTTGTGTTGCACCTTATTCGCAAATCCTCTTTCTTTTTATTTTTATGTTATCACCATCATTGAAAACCTTTATATAGGCGTTGTGTGTGTGGTGTCTTTTGTTGTGATTTTTTTTTACTGTAGTTTAATTGTTTTGTGCACTGTATTGTTTTGGAAGATTTTTGTTACACGTGAATTGGGTTTTTGGTGTTGTGCGGGGAAGCTCCAGGGGCCGCTTCTTGGATTATTTACTGACATTTTGCACGCTTGGTAATCTCATTATTTTCTCCATTTTTGGCCCAACTCCTTTTGTATGCAATATATAGCGGTGGCCTAAGGTAGCTTAAATTGTGCGTGACGTCACTGTGGCATTGCTCATGCGCATTGATGCCCTCATCCGGCTTTGGTCATGCTCTGCTGAATATCGATCTCTTTTCCAACTTACAGTATTCACACTGTCGACGGTTATATTGTCAGCAAATGCAATTTGATTTGCCCGTGTTGTTCAGTTAATTTTCTTGCACTTCCATAGCACTACTATTTATTTAATCAACTGCTATTTTAATTCAGACCGATTTCAATGGATCTTTCATGTGAAAGTTTTGAAATTGTGCATCGATTTAGTGAATTAAATATCAGATGCATTGGACTATTTATTAATTTACTTATTTACTTATTTGTTTGTTTGTTTATTTGTTTATTTATTTGTTTGTTTGTTTATTTATTTGTTTGTTTGTTTATTTATTTGTTTATTTA
>JAQFZQ010001079.1:0-22615 GCA_034696005.1 Glomeris marginata
CGTGGTTTAGTAACCCCCACTCTCGACCAATCACTGCATATCAACATAACGTTTGTCTCAAATATCTCGAAATGTCCTTTATCTAGACACTTCAGCATTTGGGAGATGATTATTTGTGATTTTATTTGTCGATTTTCACAGACAAATGATTGTGTTAGGATTCGCTGTCAGTTCACCTTTAAGTACTGATAACTTTTTATTTAATTGTCCAAAAAAGATTTTTCTTTCGACAATTATTTTATTCGTGGTTTTATCTAAGTGTAGGTGAAGTTTCAGGGTACCTTACAAAACCATGTCACTTCCCCTTTAAACATGGTTAGGCTTAACGTCTATATTGAAGATTAAAGTACCGTATTTTTGTGGACTGGAATTGTAATTATATAGCACATAATTTTATTAATAATCATTAATAATATTTTAATGTGTTTTTCAATAAAGTAAACACATTTTAACTGTAATTAATGTTATTTTAGTGAATGATATTTTTAATATTTGAAGTATAAATTGGCAATTCAACTTTAAGGTTGTAAAAGTATACGCAATATATAAATGTTAGTGTCATGACATTTCTTGTCTTTTGGGATCTGTTTGAATTATTCATTATATCGATGAATTTTGATGAAATATTCAGCTGTCATTTAATAAATTTTAATGATGTAAAAGTTTGCAGACATTTAGATTAATGTTTCAAAAATTAATTGCATTTTATACAATATGAAATGTTCTGAAATTTATTTACTTATTTACATACTTAATTACTAATTCACTTTATTATAAACTTAATCACTTAATCACTTATTTATTACTGCAAATTATGTAATTACTAATAATTCAATAGTGACTTATGTAGTTATAAATTGATATAAATTCATATAAAATATTGAATTAACATTATGGAAATTAATCCTTATTATTTAATAAAGAATAACAAAATTAATATGAAATAATATACAAAAAATATGAAATATGAGACTGAAATTTTCCCTCATTTTTCATATTTATTGAATTACATTTTTCACTTTTGTGTCCCAAATGTTTCTCATTTTTATTCACCATATGTGCATTTTTTTTCTGGGTCTTAAATTTACATTTAAGCAATAAGAAAAGAAAAAGGAACATTTCTTGGCAATTTTTCATGGGTAGGCCTACTATACAATTTAGGAAAATATTTTTGTATTTGAATGAGACATAAAAGTAAAAATAAAAGCAGGAATAAATACATTAAAATGTACAAATAAATTGGAGTTTATTTTGCATTTGAAATCGATATTGGCCTTTGGCAGCCATTTTGAATAGCTGAAAATTTCAGTACTACTATATTAAATAGGAAATCAATGAAATTAAAGCTCGTGTTTGCGCTCGGTTAACTGAAAGGTAATTATTGATATGGATCTATGGAGTTGACATTTGGATGCTATTCTGTCCAGTGATAAGAAAAATGTGGAAAAAGGCAAATGACATTTAACGACTTTTCATGTCATCATACATGATACACATGGATGATGATGATGATGTTTGACACACATTGATTTTCCCCTACTAATCGCCTCAATATTACACCTACTTACGTTTTTCCTAGTCGTAAACGATAACTCGACATCCAGGTGGCGCTGCAAAACGAGCAAATTCCTACCTCTTATAATATGAGGGATATAAAACAAAAAGTAAACTGTATGGAATGATGTATTAAAAATGTACCTATAAAACAAAATAGATGATTGACTTTTTCAATATAAGCTACCACCTTTTTCAATATGGAGGATTTAGTTATAGGAAACTACGATATGATTGGCTGAAAATAATTTTCAATAATTAAGGATGCAAAATTTCAAAAAATCATATTAATTGGTACAATGTATACAAAATTATGAAACTTGGTACTAATACTAAACACATGATGCTCTTCAACTTTGTAATTTACACTAGGGCCCTAATGTGAATGGTTGCAAAGATACAAATTCAATGACCTTGAAGAACTTTCTCAAGGTCAGTGAAAGTTGAGTTTCCGGATTCTTCTCGACATCTGTATACACATATAGAAAACTCAAAATTATTTATCAAAGCCTCTCAAAAGTAAAGGGGGGTCGGACTTCTATGAATCACCCTGTATATCAAAAACTTTTCAATGTTGAAACGCCTGAATAATTTGAGAGTTGTGCTCGTTCAACGAACCTTATATTTTCTCGAAATGCAGATAATAATCACCACTTTGACTTGGTAATTGTGGCAAAAGTGATGGATGTCAGTAATATATATGGTTACAAATTGCATCATCAAAAATGAAAGGGGGATATTATTATATAGAAGAAGAAGAATGATATATTTTGGGGACTTGTTGTTGAAAATTGCTCTTGTGCTTTGCTTTGCAATCTGAATACAATGGCTTCTTACATTGTGAGAAGATGTGAATTTATTCGTATACATGACCCCTGACATTACGTGTCATCCTTTTGAGACAACTGTGCACCATTCTTTTGCCGACAGCATGAATTATTATAATACAAGTGCAACATACTGATCATGTTGTAAGGGCAGCTTGGGTACAACAATATAAATTGCAATATTTCATATATGCTATAACCTCGATTTATAACTCGCATTTAGGGCACTTTGACTTTGAATCGCCAGCTTAAATAAGGCAATATCCATTGACATAAGGCAGGGTTAATAACAGTCAGGGAAACCTGGAAAATCTAGAAAACTGTGGGAATTTATATTTTTGCTAAAAGTTAAGGGGAAATTTTAGGATTTTATTAAAAATATAGGGAAAACTTAAGGGTTTTAAACTTTTTCTGAAATTTAGGGGAAAACTTAGGGGATTTAGATTTTTACTAAAAGTTAAGGGAAAATTTAGGGGGATTAGATTTTTACTCACATTAAAGTGAAAACTGAGGGAATTTATATTTTTCCTAAAAATTAAGGGAAAACATATTTGATATTTTTAATAAACATTTAAGAGCAAACTTAGGGAATTTATATTTTTACTAAACATTTAAGAGCAAACTTAGGGGATTTATATTTTTACTAAAATTTAAGGGAAGACTCAGAATTTAAAGTTTTACTGTATAAAATCTAAGGGAAAACTTGGGAAATTTAGATTGTTTACTAAATTTTAAGGGAAAACTTAGGGGATTTAGATTTTACTAAAATTTAAAAGAAACTTAGGGGTATTTAGATTTTTACTAAAATTTAAAGGATAACTTAGAGGATTTAGATTTTTTGCTAGAAGTTAAGGGGTAACTTGGGGGATTTAGATTTTTATTAAAAATTCAGGGAAAACTTAGGGGGATTATATTTTTACTCACATTAAAGGGAAAACTGAGGGAATTTATATTTTTCCTAGAAATTAAGTGTAAGCTTTAGGAATTTAGATTGTTGCTAAAGTTTAAAAGTAAACTAAGGGGATTTAGAATTTGATTAAAAATTCAGGGAAAACTTTTAGGGGATTTACATTTTTACTATATAAAATTGAAAGGAAAAGTTAAAAAATGTTAGATTCTTACTAAAATTTAAGGGAAAAAGTAGGGGATTTAGATTTTTACTAAAATTTTTAAGTCTGATTCCATTTTTATGCAGTGAAGCAAAAGCATATCCACTTTATATGGCTATACCCGGTATATCAAAAAATGTATTTCTATCTCGGATTAAATTCAGTAAGACATTATAATGATATGTAACTGATACAGAAGTTATAATTTATTAATGTATCTACTGTCATTATAAATTTATTGCATGTTTGCAGACAAATTCTGTTTTCCTAATATATTCTAATATATATTGAATACGTATGAATATTATGCATTTATTATGAATGTAGAATATATGAAGAATATATTTTGAATAATGAATGAATACAATGATTAATATAATGAAATACAATATTTGTTAAGTTTGGGGTTACATATATAATAAAAGGATATTTATTTGAAATATTGGATTAAATGAAACAATAACGGATATATTATACCACAAATGTTATTAGAATAATTAATGCCTAGTATTTTGTATATAAATCACATTTTTAAATATTTTTGTCCGCATTTTAAAGGTGAACTGACAAGGTTTTGTAACATACCCTGGAAAGTGTGTAATTCTATAGAATTGATGCCAATAAAACGATTGGTGCAAACAAAACATTTTTAAAAAATTGTTACGAGTAGTTAAAGAGGAAGGATGGTGTCACCGCGCTGGTGTCATGGTGTCCTGTTTTGGCAAAATTTGAATTTTTAACCAATGAGGCCAAGCTGCAGTTTCAGCCAATGGCACAGCTTATCAATGGCGCTCCAGTGTACGTATCTCACAATATACTACCCAGTACACTCCACAGATACATGAAACTAAATACTTAATATCTTTGGCAATAATGCTTCAAATGGCTTCAAATTTTCAGACAATGTTCCTAAATTAGTGGCAATCAAATGCTAGTTTTTTCAGGGTATGTTACTAAACCTTGTCAGTTCACCTTTAACTGTACATGTGTATGTAAAATAATTGCTGTTTACTAAGTTGGTATATTACTAATGGCATATTGGGAAAATGTATTCAGCTATTCTATAGTTGATGAAGTAAACCTGTAGTGACATTCATCCCTTGACTTTTTATTTGTTATTATCCCTTTCATATTATTCCATTTCTGAAATATTTTCCCTAAATAGATGGGACATCTTTTGTAATGGTTTTTTGGACCAGAATGATTGCTTCTCATGCATCATAGGACGTATTAATTTAAACTGAGCACATATATATGAAACCTCTTTACTTATTGACCTTTGCGGCAAATGCCACAAGAAGAAATTCTCATATGAATTAATCAGGAAATTTTTAATATGATTTAAAATATAAAAATGTAAATATGTAAATATTTTGGGGAAGAAAAAGAAAATATCGATGCTCGTTTGAATCATTATACTTTATTGAAGTTTGGGGATTCAAAAAAGACAGATATATAAACTTTTTATGATTTGGGGGAACTGATTGCTAGGCCAGAATATATTTATATTTCGGTTGCTATAGCTTTTATACTTCTATATATAGTAAGAAAAAGAAATATTTTTTTGATGTCTGGTTTTTGGGACTGAAAAATTTGACTGATTTGGTGATTTGGCACATGATTTTGATGCTTGCAAAGATAACGATCTCATTTGCTTGAAGTCAGTATTTTTGTGTTGGGTCACGTGTGGCATGTGCATGCCCCAAAATGTTCACTTCATCAAGTCTATTTTATTGAACCGTAAAAAAATGAGATTTTTTTACATGGAGATGCGTATCCATGGCAACCGCATCCGCAAAATATGCTTCCTTTTGTTTTTCATCTTCCCTTTTTAATTCCACATCAAAAACCATTGTTACTATGCAGTATACAGTAAAACATGGAGTTTGATTTAAAGGTGAACTGACAAGGTTTTGCAACATACCCTGAAAAAACTAGCATTTGATTGCGGCTAATTTAGGAACATTGTCTGAAAATTTGAGGCTATCTGAAACATTATTGCCACAGATATTAATTATTTAGTTTCATATCTAAGTATATTGGCAGATACGTACACTGGAGCGCCATTAGCGAATTTTGCCAAAACAAGACGCTGTGACACCAGCGCGGCGACACCGTCCTTCCATGACTCTCTTTAACTACTCGTAACTTTTTGTAACAATTTTTTACAAAAGTTTTGTTTGCTCCAATCGTTTTATTGGCATCAATTCTATAGAATTACACACTTTCCAGGGTATGTTACAAAACCTTGTCAGTTCGCCTTTAAAATTCGGTGCATTTCCAGTTGTCCGATTTAATTTTGAGACTTCCAATACACATAAATGATAATAATGCTAGTGGGTGGATGCAAATATAATTGGATATGCATATAGCATGCAAATTACCATAATTCAACATTTTTCACCATTTTCTCATCCCTTTATTTCGACAGCACTAATTTGTAGCCTTGCAATTATCTGTGTGTTGCCAACTGTGTGTATGTATACATACATTTATAACACTGGTAATTATCAACTCTATATACCCATGCAATTTGCTACATGAAATGAAACTGTTGTCCTAACTTATATCAGTGTACCTTAATTACTCAATATACGGACATTGTTAATTGGCCGAAGCATGTTACTAAATCCTGCACTCAAATATTTGTTTAAAGTAATTAATTCTGTATTAATGTAAGGTCATCTTATGCAAACTACATTTTTAAATCTATTATTTCCTAATTTGCCAATTTAATGCAATGTCTACATATTAAAAATTAATATAATATTTATTAAATATGCATATGTGCATGAACAGTTGCAATATAAATTGGGTGATTCAAGGCTTAAGGTCACATGTTGCTATAGTAATGCAAGCAAAATATTTTTGTGAGAAAGATGTTGCAAGTTTCAGTGACCTCAGTAAAGTGACCTTTTGATTTCATCTCTCGGTAGACAGACAATATTTATTGATGCAAAATAGCTGACCAATCTCAGCCATAAATTGTCATGGGATCTCGTGGATTTCCAGGTTCCCTTTCAGCAAACTTTATATACTTATTTCATTTGATTTGAGACTTTAAGATTTATGCTCAACTCCATTTGCGAAAGCGCCACTGCTATTATAATAATTCTAAGTTGCAAAGGAGGTCCTGTACTATAGCCCTTATAATGACTTTAAGTCGGTTAACGGGAGCATCACTGCCGCTACATCAATTTAATTTCATGTGGGCTGTGCAGTGAAACATCAAACCCATGCAGCTACCCTCGCTTCGAATATTTTCGAGTGAAATACTCGCTCATCTGGCCTAATAACTTAAGAAAAAAATGTTGCTAGATTGAAATGTACCGCGTGACTGGTCTGTATACCAAATTTCAGCTCTCTACGATGTGGGGAAGTTGGGTTAAAATGACCTGAAAGAAGTCCCTTCAAACAAACATTGACACCATTCACGATGAACATAAAGGAAACTTAGTAAAAAGTAATACTAATAACCCACATCCCAGCCAATTTTTAACCCCAAGTCATTTCTTGCGCTTGATCAAACTATAGTTAGAACTGGTGATGGAAAAGGAGAATGTTGAAGTTTCATTGTTAACTGATTGAAAAGGATCATGTTGATCGATACTGACCATGATGTTTGGAAAAGGACCAATCCTGAAACATCAGTTGAGGGAGTTGAATCCTTGGTTGAATAATGACGTCAGCGATACTGTTGCTGATTTCGCGGTTCCGACGGCAACATGTCCCCGCTTCTGGTCCACCGATTGACCAAATCTCATTCTGGATTTCATTGTTTCGCATCGTTTAATCTCTCTTTCTAGTATCTGTACCTACTAACGAGTCCTGGGATTGATGTAGCGTAATTAAGTCAACGCGTGCACTCATTTTTATCCGCAAATACACTTTTCGATGCACGTTGAATTCAAACCGGTGCAGCACGCAGCAGAAGCAATCTGAGAAGGCATACCTTAATTGTCTTAAGATATTCAATTCTTCCTTATTTGAATCTTTTCCTTGTGAATTTATGATTCTCAAGATTGTTCCGCGATTACGTTGAAACTCCCAGGACGCTTCACGCGACAAGTCTGTGAAACCCCGCGTTGCGAATAAATCTCGTTAATGCAACGATTTAATCCTAAAGCACTGATTGTTGAGTGGACTATCATCACCAACGTTGCTAATTGTGATTACTGGGGCAATTGTACCGTTTTGCCGGAATTATTTTCCTAATTCACCGCGCACGGTCTCCCATGTTTGCGGATCAACAAGAAGAGGCATCTCGTGGGAAATGCAATGAGAATGGTCTTCGTAGTGTGGATAACTGTATTATTTAAAAGGAAATTAGAGGTTACTTGATACTTACCTCCTCTGTATTCAATTATAAATTAGTATACGTGTTCGTTCCCAGCCGCGTCAACCTCGATACGCGCAAACTTCAAAGTTGTAACATTAGGTGTTCCGTGAGCTTTTACTAGAATTGGAAAACGGTTGTTCAGGCAATTTCTGTAATGGGTATATGATGAGGGATCATTGGTAGAGAGGATCTGGGACTAGGTTTCCAAATTAATTGGACCGCGATATAGTAGGTGTTACCCAATTAAGGTGGTGTACCGCAGGGTGGAAAATGTTTCACACTTCGGCAGAAGGGTTACACCTAATGAACTGGTCTATTAAACTTTAGGGAGCTTCTGCTAGCTAATTAGAATACTATCTGTTTTGCAAATGAATTTCCCTTTTCATCGAGGTCCTGGTTTCAAAAATCAGCGCAGACTTGTAGCGAGCAGATGGTCAACTTCCCAAGACAAATTGAAAGCTTTAATCTAGTGTGGGGCCTGGAACATGTGGTGTACTGAACTTTATTTAATTCCTTGTGTGTATACCAATAGATCCTGCTTAGATCCCCCAATTTGGTAAGGAACTGCGGTCTCTCTTCTCCGACAGGTCAATTTGCATATTATTCGATTTGAGGCTCTTTTTAACCTTTTATTTAACATATTAAACTACCTATTGGGGGATAAGTTAACTTTTGCTAGATCAATGCTAGCAGCACCCCCTAGTGCCAATTATAAGTATTTGCAAAGGCATTGCCTGTTCCAACGGCTCGCGTTGCGGTAACTGCCTTGGCGACACGCAGTCTTAATTTATGGCATGTTTATAGTATATCGATATTTATTTTGTAAGCTTGCCAAGATTTGTCACATTGGTCTTCTTAATGAACAGCTGATTAACATTTAAACGATTAACTGTTTGTAACAGGCAATCCGGAGATCATAAACCGGTTTTAATTAAGACTCAAGATTGCGGTGAATCTTGAAAATTATTTTGCCCCAAATTTTAAGATTTGTTTGTATTCCTGCATTTAGGTATACCTAATAATGAAAGCTTGCTAATTTCCTAATTGGACACTACCCTGCTATTCTTTCTCCATCTCCTCAACGGATATAAGTGTCTTGTTACGAGAAACGTGCGCAGCAGCACTTGTTGAGGTTGCCAAGTAAGGCTGTTGGGAGAAGATGTAGTAGTAGTAGTAGTACATAGTTGAGGATTGCAAGAAGAATGTAGATGGGGCTTTTTGGGTGTGAAGCAAGGATTTATAGTCTTGATACGTGCCATGAAAGAAACCACGTGTCGTACCGCGCGCGCCGACTGGTTGGAATATGATTCCGGTAATTGACATGCGCATTGGCATGATGCATGCGTGACAGGATTTTCTTGCAGGCATGTGCTCATCAGTATTGTTACCTCAAAAATGGCTTTGTTTGAGGTTTGGCTTCTTTTCGCATGAATTGGAGCTGCCCGGCAAGCGTAAGGACCCTTGCGCGAGCCATCGAAGTAAATCCGTTGTGATTAATTGCCAGAGCACGTCTTGAAGTAAGGAAGGATGGTGGGAAGGAAGGAATGTTATATGAAGGAAGGAAGATAAGTACCGTATGCAAAGCAGGGGAATCTAAATAAGCTGTCATGGCGCTTACGGCAAGGAAAGGGCATCAAATCGACCGACAGACCGACCGCGTGTCGAATACTAGCGTAGGCCCAACTTTTTTTTGGTTGATGTTGAGGCAGCCAAAGAGATAAGAAGAATAAGTCACACTAAGGAAACTTTCTACTTCAGTGCCAAAAAAAGCACTTACCACAATTCCATAATGTTTAGTGTCTGGGTAGACAATGATGTTGAAATGTGACCGTGCGGTAATGATGAATTTCAACAGAATCTATTTAATAATGTCTGCATGCACTTTTTGGTAAAGATAAGTGCTTAAACTACATCTTATATACTCTAATTGTAAGAGGCTGAAGCAAAAGATCAGTTTCCCTATTGGGATTTAAATTTTTAAAACACTAAAAGGTTTTGTAACCGCGTGCTGCGATTCACGTCGTTTCATGCGAATTTTTTATGTACTACTATACTGAGAATGCCGTTTAAATTATTGAAAGCATGTTGGGATTTAGGAATATACTACTAGTGGTAGTTGCATGTGGTGTTGTATTATTAGAGGCAAATTTGCAGGTAAACTGCGGCAAGTTCACACGGCTCATTTCAGCGTACCGACGCGTAACCCTACGAACACACCTGGGTTTGCCAGCATCAACAAACAAATGCGATTACACGTAGTGGGTTCGTTAGACATCCAGTGTCTATGTCTATGGCTTAGTTGATTAGCCCCTTTTCAAAGTTACTCTGCATCACACCGGTGTGCGTGGTGTTGCTTGCGCAAAAGCAACACGTACGCGAGCGAATGGCACAGCGCGCGTGATTGGTGGGAATTGGGTGCACTTTTTACCCGACTTGCCCTTGTAATGGCCCATACATATATTGTTAGGAAGCAGTATAGCCGTCGTTTTCTTAGTTGAAGTGGCCCTTGCGGCGTTTCGATCGCGGCAGGTGCATGATGGGAATGGCCGCCGTCAAAATCGATACGCTAGCGTACCGACACCACATTGACTTTATTAACGGAAATCTATGTGCTTTTCAAAACACATCTGTCCTATCGAGTGTCCTATTCACTTCTGTTTTATCATAGCTATTCAAAATTAACACCAATAAGTGCCCATCGAAAGCAATATGCGTAGAAGCACGCGTCAAGATGGGTTTCTCGCAAGGCGCGTGCAACACGGGATCATCGTGTTAGGTGGTCAACGTGTAAGGGTGGTCAACTTGACAGGTTTCACTGTATTATATATAGCATTGACATCCTTCAGTGCAAATGGTCTCAATAAATTGCTGTGTGATTTGCGTAATGTACCTACGGTGAAAACTACAATATGGTAACGTGGGAACTCTTAAAATCTTGTAATCTTGTAAGGATAGTAAATCCATGTCTGTTGTGTGAAACCTTCAGAGGGAAACATGTTTTAGCTAGGAAGAAAAAATACAATGATCCCTTGTGATTCCAGCATTGGTAGGTTTCACTGTATACGGGTGGCGCGAAATGAAATCGACTACAGATTCGAGCCGAAATTGTAAATCACAATGAAATAAAAGTCTTGCTGTGCCCCCTTTGGGACTTCACCTATTGACCGGTACAATAAACCTAAAGCAGGAAAAATAGTCCAGTCCCTTGATATTTTTATACGTTGGAAGGTTTTTGCTGTTGCCGCGGAGCAATCTTGTTACTTTGCGCTGTATCACTCTCGGTAGTATCAAGACTAGTGCAGACATCTGTAGTAGTATTATCTTCTGTCATAACAGATTTCAGGGGGCATTAGTTCACCTGTTCCTTGGTCCCTAGTAGGTCTAAGGCACTTTTGCAAGTGTTGAATCCTATGTATGTGCAATGTTGTGCTTACGCGGAGTGCGGAAAACAAGTTGCACTTGAAACAAATGCATGTAATAGTGTCCATAGTTGTTTAATGTGATTCCTATATGCCTTGTGGGTTATCTTGGGCACTTAATCGAAAGTACCCTGATGCATGACTTTATAAAAGGACCTAGATGCACCGCGCGTGATGTGATACGTACTCATCGCGTATATAAGATTAGTTAGGAACACCAGTGCTGGTATGGACCTCGTATGTCACCAATTGGATGTAGATGGTACAACCGGTGAATAGGGCATCTAGACTAGCACCTGACAGTGTCCTAGTTTCTGAAAAAGTACAAAACATGTGGATATTGGGCATGTGGGTCCTTGCGCGGAAGGCATATTTTGAGAATAGGACCATGAACAATAGGACTAGACAGTTCTATGGTTATTTTGAGATGTATTTGGTGGAAAAGCAGTTTGATTAATGTGTTGGTACCAAAGACAAGTCACACAGGTTGTTGTTGAGATTCTGGTGGATAGGTGGCAGCACTAGTCTGGTTGTAGTTAGGTGTTATATTGGTGGCTTTAGAATCACTATGGCAAATAGGATTTAAAATTATGATCACATACTACACCAACAGCTACGAAATATGATAGGTCACATGTTATTTCCGTGTAGGTGAACAGTTTAAGACTTGAATGTGGGTTGGTTTGTAAACAGCCTATTGATTTGCAATACAATTGAGCTTATTCCACATTATTGCCCAGCACTCAGAAACCGTTCATCACCTAAAGCCTTTGGTTGGATATTAGGAAAATTCACTCTGTGAGTAGTGGGTAATCGGATCTAAATCGGATTTCACCGTTTGGGATCCGTGAATACACACACCTCCAACAAAAAGCTGTTATTCGCAACCACCACCTTTAAAAGGGTGACTTCAGACCTCTATAGATCCCACTTATACTGCCATTTTGTTTACCTTCAAATAGGTTATTCCATTATAGAGTACAGTGACATTTCAAATTTCAAAAGGGCAACAACTAAACTAATAATGTAATGCATGCGTGATGTAAGATGGGAAATAGTGGAAACGGAGCAAGCGACACGAACACATTCTGGTTGGTGATCAAAAGAGGAAGATTTTAATGTGTCATGGCTATTTATACAAATATACAGGAGGCGTAACAGTTGCAAAGGTTGACCAATGAGGTTTGCGGAAAATGACATAATGAACTAAGTAACGGATTGGCTAGCGAAGGTACGGAACCTTACAGTGACTCCGAGGCAAGATGTTCCCTGGTAACTGAATATGGTATAATCTAAGATACTTTGATTTAAAAATGGTGGGTCATGTGACCTAGGAGGAGCAATCGACCGATTTTAATCTTGGTCGTTATCTTGATTGATGCTCTTTATCCTAGGATTTTGATAAGAGAAAAAAAATGAAGTTTGATCAGCTGGTCACGTGGTTTGGACAGACAAAATGAAAGAACCCTTCATTTGTTTGCCAATGGATTAATCTTACTTGCAGATGAAACTTTTCCACAGAAAAAAAAAATGTAACAATTTAAGTGGGAACATCAGAGAACCAATTGCTAATATTTAATGAGTGACTGGAAAAGTAACTGATCTTTCCCTTTTTGGACCATTTCTTATTATTGTAAAGGGAGCATAAGGATAAATAGATACTTTTGAGTATGGTAGTGATATAAGAGGGTGATTTGCAAACATTCTACAGGGAAATTATAATGGAATAACGATCAGGAAGTTACATTAATTGCCACTTGGTGGTTCTGCTGTTGGCACAATATTAACCAGTTTCCCTGAGTTTCCCTTGGGATGGTTCCACCCAATGTGACGTCACATAGGAGTTATACATAGGTAGTACTAATTGCTAGAATGAACAGGATATAAGCCCTACAAAATAATGTAGTACATAATGTACATAATGCTTGATGTTCTGAACATTGTTTTTGATGAGATTGCTATAATGGCAGCACTGTAGAGCAGCTCCCCCAACGGATTTCCCCATGAAGCTTGTCTAGAAACCTGGGGATAGGCAAGGGATAGGGTAGACAGTCTAGAATTTAAATCAATTGGAAACTAAAATCTAGAACAAGTTAAGGTACTATAAGGTTTTGATTTACGAGTAACCGCGAACAAGTACCACCACATTCACATTTGTTAGGCAAAAAAATCATTAAAATGGTTTAATGCTATTTGTAGGTATTGTACAGGTGGCGCAACAGTAGCAAAATTACATAAGAACAAGTAATAAGGCTTTAGTTTTTAGGACCTCACACTACAAAATGTGTACATGCGTAGCGTGCGTTAAGGTTCACGTGAATCCGTTAAGAATATTATGACTGTTCTACGTATATTTCCCACAGGTCTTATTTCGTTCTTAAGACTGATTATGTTCTTAGGATGCAGATTGTTAGTAGAATGTAGCCATTTTGAATATTTAATGGTATTGTTCTAACTTTGTCCGCAACGCGTGCAAACGCTGAACGGTACTTGCGCGTCGTGCTCCTATACGGAGAGTTTTCAGATTATGGATTTCCAGAGTTGAGATATGTTATCTATCGTTCTAATATATACAGACTATTATCGATTTGGTTCATCACGTGACTTCCTCCTCTCCGTAAGGGGGGTTTGATTTTGCGGAGGCTGACGGAAAGTCCTCCGGGGGGTTTTTCTGCAAAAGCAGGCTTCGAGTGTTGGGTGTTGGTTGCAAATGCATTTTTTCCCTTCTTTGCCTCTCCACTTGAAGACATGCAATATTGTACACAGCAATACTATATAGTGGAAGTTATATACACATATATATATTTTTGTGAGAGTTGGTTGAGTGCGTTTCTGACCAAGCGGAAAAGGTCTCGTCGCAAGAACAGCAGAAAATGAAAGGTATATAGACCGCAGTGCATATCGTATTTGGTCGGATAGCAATAATGCATTCGCCGGCCGCCATATTGGAAACTAACGCCATTTCATGTGTACTCACATTCTTCCATTGTGTCCCCTTCAAACACATACGGTACCTTCTGTTGCATGGATGAGAAAGGCCGATTGCCCGTCAACCAATTCCTCACCGCTCAACCGAAAAATTCGAAATTTATCAAAATATATGCAATACCATTTTGTAGTTTTGACAATTCTGTATCCCTACATTGATCATGAACAAGTTTTACCCTGGAATAATACAAAAGTTTGATATTTTTGAGAGAAATCCCAAAAGCTGTGGATATCGATGAGCTGTTCGAATCTCAATTTTCTGAGGACTGAACTTTGAATATCAGTTTGACTGAGTAAGTTTAGTAAGAAATGTGCACCTTTGGTCAAATCAATAGACACATTTCTTTATCCAGATCAAGACAAATGCTAGTTCATTGGAATATCGTGGAAAATCGTATTTCAGTTGCGATACAATACTGCGCGCGGTGAATGGCATACATAAATGTAGAAACATGGTTGCTCCTAACATAAATGAACACAGACTATATTATTACCACTAAATTAAGTGGAATTGAAACTCCATATAGGGTGTAAAAAGTTTGGTCTCCGATATAGGAAACAATGCGGCTACTTTTGTCGCGGATGGTTACGCGGTAATAACGCGGTTCCTATTTGTTGCAATCTTGGTTTCAAATAGACTATAACACTGTAATCTTAATATAATCTCAACATGCTCTACTTTTTTTCGTAGCTCCCTCTGGTGTCAGAATTAAGAAACTTTATCTGGCAGATAATCCTTCCGCATTAAAGATGCGATATGATTCGTGTTGCTTAGGCAACAAATAGCAAAGTATTGTGATGTAATGGCTCAATACCGTTGCTGTGTTCCCTTTATACCCCCTCATTAACATATATTTGAATGTTTAAACAGACCAATGGGTTTTTGTCATGGGTCGGTCGCAGTGATTAGCTTAAATTGGGTCTAGTCTTCTGGTGCGCATCCACCCATTGCTCCTAAGATGATATAAGGAGTTGTAACAAGAGGTTTTGGGGTCTGTTCCGAGTGTAGTGGCACAATGACCATCTTCAGACCACAGTTATGTTCACACTTCACACATCAATCAATCTACATAGAGGGAGACAACTCCCTATCTGTTATTATACATATAATACCCACATGTTTGTTGCCATTACTTTAAAATATGCAACTTCCGGTTTTTCTCGCTTGTTTAACTTCACTTGACAATGAGTTACTACTATAGGTCCTAAATGATGGTAAGGGCGGGGCAAATATTCGATATGTGTCCGGAAAAGGGAGGATGCCTTTTCCGGATAACATTTTTTTCCGCAATGCTCTCTCTCTCTCTTTAAGTCTGTTGGGAATTAATAATGTATACCAGCTATCAAAGCAAACGCACACAAGCATAAGGTTTAATTATTTTTTGCCTCCATTTTCATTGTGCAGGTGGGACCCATTTCCAAGATGGCGTCTTTTCAAGCTGGTGTTCTGCGCAAAGGTAATTAATTATCTCCATTTTTCTCTTCCTCTCTATTATTCATTTTTTGTGTGATTGCATGCATTTTGAAAGTTTGATGGTTGATGTGAAACTGGTTGGGTGGAACACTTACATGTTACATTGTTGGATTGAAAGAAATGGAAGTAACCGGATTAAGGGCTTTTATTTTGCATTTTAGCTTTGAGTACTATGCAAATTGTGTGTGTGTGGTTTATACGGGGGTAATTAGTAATTGGCCATCACCTTTACTCTTGCACTGTTAAGACACAGATCATTAGGAAGGGAAAGAAAGAAACGAATATCGATTTGGGATCGATATACATGTACCTAGGCCTACCACATGTACACTGTGCTTTCAGAGGTGGGTTATTTTTGTAACAGGCTACAAGCTGTCAGAGCTTAGCACAAAGCAATCAAAACACTATACAATATAGTGACGGAACGTGATCTTTTTGGCTGGCAACACCGAAAGCAATTACGATTTTTTTTTACTACCAACACACTTTACTATGTTGCCAATGTTATTGCCCATTAATCCCATTTTTTCCTCTCTATTTCTTCATTATACGCATTGTGAAGTTCATTCCTTTTATATATATAACTTACTATATGAAGTGTTTATTGTGAGCATTGCACCAATTTTCCACCATTTTGTTTCGTGCAAATCTATACGAATGCACGCGCTTACGCGAATGAAGGGGATTTTTAGATTTTTATTTGATTTTATCCAGTGTGGCAGTAATTTGTATAATGACAAATGGGAAGTTATTTTTCAGCCAACGTGAGCAAAATGTTAATATGTATATAAGGTAGTATATGGCTTTTTAACGGTTAACGGTTAATGCGCATGCACAACGTGGGATCTGCATACGTAGATGTGCTGACGTAAGCATGTGGTCATGCGTGATTTTTACACGATTGTGACATGCCCATATAAAGTATATATGGCACTTAGATCAGATAAAAATGCATGATAACAACACTGAAATGAGGATGATGCATAGCGATGCGTGTTTCTGGGACTTGCCGCGTGTGGCGCTAAACACCGTTGAAATGTGCAACGTATAGAGACATTGTCCAATTCCACGTTTGCAGTGAAGTGGAGGAATGGACCCGTTTTCAGTGTTCTGCCATTGGCTGAAAAAAGTCCGAACAATGCGATCAACGATTGAAGGATCACACCCCTTGTGTTCAAACTTGAAAAGTTGACCACTGTGGAAGAAATGGGATAATTTCCTTTCCAGTAATTTGACACCATGATAAGAGAGATAGGGATTATTTAACCCCTGGGCAAGAGTTTCTTAGCAATTCCTGGTCATAGGGGTATATTGTGACGTCATCGGCCAATTGGCTTCACGTTGGCTGCCGAAATTTCCCCAGATTGGCGCTTATTAACCCAGAAGTGTATTACAGTATAATATTAATTCTGGGCTGTCATTGCCCATGTCTAAGTATTCCATACTAGCATTACAATACCCTACCGTATATTTCCTAACAGAAGCCTGTCTCCAATTGAAGCCTGGTTTCGAATTGAAGCCGCGTCATTTTCTCCAATATGCGCGTATTGGGAACCGGCTCAAACTCCGCTTGTGAAAGTGCCATTATATTCTACTAATTTTGAATAGAAGCCCGGGTTTCTATAAGGAAGTTTACGTACATTCGTTTTCTATACTTTTTCAAATATGTTGACCACCTTAAATTTGACCGGATTTTTTTTGGAACTGCGAGTGGTCAACATACACAAGTTTCACTGTACTATACACTAACTTCTTTGATATTTTAGTAACTAACTGCATTTGCAACTGTTTTCACTTTTTCTATTGAAGATGAGAAGTTACATCTCGTACGTGTTGCATGATACGCGTTTGCATTACATTCCGCACCAGTCTCACTTATTTACTCTTGGGGTATAATAGTGAACGTGAATCATGTGTTGAATAACAAAAAGCCAATTATGAACAAGAATTTACATATACTATGATATTATGCTCACTGCATGCCATCAGACATTATCTTCCCCAACTGCAACATAACTTATGTTGTATAAATCCCAATTAGGCAAATGTGCAGATAGCAGTGTGTTACTAATGTGTCCAAAGAGCTCTGCATATCTCATGTTAAGTCTGAAAATGAAGGTTGTACTGGAATAGGGTCGCAACCTGTGCAAGTGTAGGTGGAACACTGTCAGCTGGGAAGTTTATGGGAAATACACGTGACCTGCAATGGTTTTCCACCATTAATTGTAGGTGTGGTTCAATATATTGTGAAAAATGATATATGCAAATATGTAAAAGGAAAGTTTTAACAGGATTTACATAGGGGTGACCCTCGATAATCTGACATACCTTTATAATGTGTTTAAACCTGAAAAGTTGACCACTGTATAAGAAATGGGAAAAGTAAAATGGCTGCTTCAAATGACAATTTCCTGTCCTGTAATTTGACACCATGATAAGAAAGGAATAACCCCTAGGCATGAATATCTTTGTATTTCCTGGTCATAGGAGTATTTTGTGACGTCATCGGCCAGTTGTCCTCATGTTGGCTGCCAAAATTTCCCCGGATTGGCGTTTATTAACCCAGCGCTGTATTATTGTATAATTTTAATTTTTGCTGATATTATATGTATGTAAATATTGCATACTATTAGTACAGTGCCCTACATTCATTTTCTATGCATTTTAAATATGTTTACCACCTGTTAAAGTTGACCGTAATTTCTTTTTAACCGCGCGCGTGTTCAACATACGCAAGTTTCGCTGTATATATTAATTTAAAAAATGGATAGGAAGTGTACAAGTGACTTTCATTTTCTACTATGTATTTCTATAATTGAAAAATAGATAACATTGATTTTTTAAAACCCTTCTCTGCAAAATTTGTTCAATATGGCTTTACTTGCAACCTGAGGCACGCATTTACCCTGCTTTATTCAATTTGCTTTCAATGAAATGAAGCTACTTGATTGCAAGCCTGCAGGATATTATTGGAAACTACATCCTATACTATATACCTAGCTTACATGGCTTTTATTTATTAATTACAGCTTTAATATAATTTTTTCATTTACATTCCTCGGAGCATAATCTCCCTCCAAATAAGTCATTCAATCTGATTGATCCTTATATAGAGACATTGGGATCACCCGGTATACGTATTGAAATGTATATGTAGTTGACAGGATGGCATTTTAATTATAATTTTTAATTATAAAGCAGTGATGAGAAGGTGGATATGTGCAAACACAAGGGAGTTGGTTTGCACAACTGCTCAGATTAATTAATGTTGAGGGGGAAAAACATGGTTCATATAAATGATTGGATGCCGAGTGTAGTATACCCATAATGCAGTAGGTGGTGTATATATGAAGTTGGTGGGGTTAATCATAAGAGGCGTGAAATTGTGAACGATGTGGGAATATAGTTGGAACTGAACAACAAAGATGTTAAACATCAATCAATCTTGTGGGAATCTGAGATTTAAGCCTAACGTTACATTAAAATCAAATTAAACTTCAATGAATATGTCATTTGCCAGATAATGTTTCATATACATATATACACAGCGGGGCGGTGAAAATTTGTCAAGTATATATCTTGATAACAGGACTACTAATCAACATGGTTTAGCAATTGTAGGTAACAAAATGGCGTACACAGGAGCGAACTGACACATCCACACAACACAATGGTCAAACTGAAACTGAACTTTTATTACACTAGTAATAAGTTTTAAATGCAGATGGCGCTGTAACACAAAATGAAGAACACAAACATTAAAGGTGAACTGACAGGGCGGGAAAAGTGGACTTTGGTCAATGCCTCGAATGCCGTTTTTGGCCAATCATTGACAGAATTGGACAGACTAATTGACGGGTAGTCCAAATTTACCAAATGGCAGGGTTGGTCATGGTCCACTTTTCCCGCCCTGTCAGTTCACCTTTAAACAAAAACGCTTTTGCCAAGGACCTTACACAATTGGAAAATTATACACAACTTGAAATTTTCATATGTTTATAGTATATCAATTAGAAATTAATAAAGTTGTAATAAATTACCTTTTAAAAATATTCACAGTATAGGGTCATTCCACGTCAGATTTCTTTGGTGATTTTTTATTGAATAAAGCATTATAATAATAGTACTTTCTCAAAATCTTACCTTTAGTGCGCGATTCGTTATGGAGGTATGCATTTTTGAATTTTTAGCATTTTATTTCTCGGCACGTTAAAACTAAACAAAAATCCTCAATATCTTAGTTAAATAATTTATTTTTCAGCATATTTTATTGCACTAGCTGAAGTTCGTGTAAATTCTTCAATTAACGATTTGATTGTAAAATATTGTTAAAAAATTAAATTGAAGAAATATGTTTTCTAAAATTTAAATTTTTGTTAAGTAATTTTAAATTAGAAATAATTCAATTTTTGTCTAACTATTAATAAGGGTTGTGTAAATATTGCTCTATATTTAAATATTGTTATCTTGGTTGATATTGCATATCATGTGACGAATTAATTATTTATACTACATTTGCATTTTAAGATTAAAATTGAATGACTTGAGATGTGGATTATGTTTGCGGTTTAAATAACAATTTGCTAAATGAATTGATGTGTTTGCTTTGTGTTCATCAGATTTTCTTGCATGCTTGCAACTTAATTAATATTGCATAATGCTGTTGTTTTTCGATGTCAAACGTCGTAAAATTTAACAAGCACCCTGTTAAACATGTCATAAATAAAGAATTTTTGCTGGCAAATGGCACTTTAGATAGTCATGCACAAAAAAATAATGGAAAAATAATTACAGCATCAGTAATAAACAATTCAGCTTGAAATGTGCAGGGGGTTATATGTTGTGCATGAACACTATATATTGGGTTAATTTAACATGCATAGCTTGTTTTTTATGTGAGATTAATAAAGTCATGTGGGAAATCTTGGTGTTAAATTTGTGAGCAGAAGTTTACAGTAAATATATTAAAAACTTTCCATGGCATGGTCCCTTAAAAATGCATGGGCATAAATTTTGTAAACATAATTACAATAAAGAAACGTTGATGTTTTATAAATTTTACATCACGCAATGAGCATAATTTAATAAATGTGATGCTTCAATGCATAAAACATGAGCAATATGCTGTTAAATCTCATTATCCTCGATTTTACAGTTAATTATAAAAAATAATTCATTTTGCAAGTTTTGAACATTTTTATTGAAATGGGCACCTTTGAATAACTCCATTAAAAATTAATATTCATTTGCAGCTCTTGGTATAGAGCAATTTTTATACATGAAGTTGGCCTATATTGAGTTCACCATATTTGGATGGCTGTGCTGCATTGCTAACTCAGAATGAACTTTATTACTGAAGCTCGAAAAACAAAAGCAACCTTAAGGTGAACTGACAAGGTTTTGCAGCATACCCAGAAAAAAACTAGCATTTGATTGCCGCTAATTTAGGAACATTGTCTGAAAATTTGAGGCCATTTGAATCATTATTGCCACAGATATGAATTATTTAGTTCCATATCTGTGGAGTGTACGGAGTAGTATATCGTGAGATACGTACACTGGAGCGCCATTGATAAGCTCTGCCATTGGCTAAAACTGCAGCTTGGCCTCATTGGCTTAAAATTCAAATTTTGCCAAAACAGAACACTGTGACACCACCGCGGTGACACCGTCCTTTCATGACGCCCTCTTTAAATACTCGTAACTGTTTGTAAATATTTTTAAAAAAAGTTTTGTTTGCGCCAATCGTTTTATTGGCATCATTTCCATAGAATGACACACTTTCCATGGTATGTTACAAAACCTTGTCAGTTCACCTTTAAAGGCATTGTGACGTCAGCATACACAAAATGACACCATAGCATAAGCAAAACTGCATTTGGTGCGGTGTTTATCACGGATAAAAAGGGATTTTATTTATTTAGAAGAATATAAGGTTGTTTGTTGCCCGTATCGATTGCGTGTTTTCATAACGGCTTCCCTGATTTGCTTCAGTTATGTATTCATGAGAGCACATTATGTGCGCATTTGATGTTTGTGTTATGTGTAAGATGGAGAGGAGAGAGATGAGCTCGGGGGCCGAAAGGTGGCGCTTCTCCCATCTTTGCCCCACATTAAATATTCACGCTCGATCACCCATTTGACAGTCTGCCTGCTCGCAATCATGTGTACAAGGAATTAAACGTGTCCTACGTGATTACTTCTCCCAATGGGCATCATCCCATCATGCATCATACCCAAAAATTAATCATCCCAGTTTTCTTTATTCAGGCGGAATACTTGCGCGCTCCGCCGTAAGGTGGCATCGCGAGCCGCATCGCTGATCCCTCTTTCAGCGATCAGTGATACACTGGATATTTTATAAGTCATGGTCACTGATGATAAGGGTGGTAGTGCACATGGAACCAGGAACCTCTTTAACTGAAAGACCACACATAAGGGTGGTGGATATAATTGGCCGAATGAGGCGGTGGTGGTGGTGGTTTTAAGGGGGAATATTAGAGTTTTAAAGTAAAACCCTCTCGGGAGGGTGTGTTACTTGAATTTAGTTTGGGATATGGACGAACATTTGTATTGTAATGTCATATAAATTTCATGGCACCTACACATTATTTAGTGATTATTTTGCCATATGAATGCAATGTGAAGCTTTAAAGGTAACATTTTGTGCGAAGTACTTGGATTATTTAATAGTAGATTTTTGTATAAGCTAACTTATAAGCAATACCTTTTAGCTAAGTTATAAATTTTTGAAACAGTACACCTACCGTGAGCGGAAATGCCCGAATGGAAACCTATTCGGTTTGCTACTAAATCTGACAGAAGAGATGTACAGTAGTGCCACAGAGAGAAGCAATTCCAAGGGCGGCGTTAATGGGGCTGAAGGGCAAGGACTCGGCTACTAA
>JAQFZQ010001080.1:0-22608 GCA_034696005.1 Glomeris marginata
TAATACGTTATAAATGGAAATTTAGTAATAAAAGTGTTGGAAAGTCAGGGAAAAGAACAGTTAAATTAAATATAAAAAAATTTGCATTGGTAATTTTGGAGAAAATCTCACTTTCATATATGTAATAGGTAAGTTAGTAATAAAAGTTTTTGAAAAGTCAGGGAAAATTACAGTTAAACTAAATTCAAATACAATTGCACTAGTAATTTTGAAGAAAATGTAATTTCTATGTGTATATTAGGGGTGATGGCTCTTATATCCATGTTGTTACGCAAAATATACACAAAATAATAGCTCCTATATCAGAATTGCTCTTGCATCCGTGTCTCTTATATCAGTGTTCGAGCCTGTGTTAAAGTATAGCAATGTGCATGGGACTTCTTAAAATGGCTCTTATAACCACGTTACTCTTATATCAGAGTCTCTTATACCCATGTTCGACTGTATCAAAATGTTGCTGTATAATGAAGCAAAACTGTAAATTATTACTCCACCAATCATGCATAATTAGACACTTTGCTCACCCGCAACAAACACTAAGGGTATCAAACTTTTCCATTCTCAAGATATAAATATTGAAAGTATTGTGCATACAGATTATATGTGTAATTATATAGGGGAAAACTATTGAAAGTCGTTTGTAGAAATGACTTGAGACATGTTCGGAGATAAAGTGGAGACATTGCGAACACCTGTGGACCACTTGCAAGCATTTTATGCGTTACATTTCAGTGTTAAATCAATGAATGCACATTTATTTTTATAGTGTTTCTACCGAATTCGCAGCTTTATAGTCATTTCCGGTGCAATTTGCGATGGGGGCAAAAAAGACAATGGTTTGAGCAGACTTTTAAAAAGCAAATGACACTTTTTTTTGAAAGGACCATAAATAAGTGGTGGGTGAATGCAGGTGTTACTCGGGCCAGGTGGTGTACATATAGTACAGGGATCTATAGTACAGTGGTATAGTAAGAAGAAATGGATGGTACGACGATTATGGTTAGAGAAAGCAATCTGAGTAAACGGCTCCATAGCTCGTTTTCCACCAATTCATAAAACACCTCACACATGCCGTGGGTCTGTGCATGCAAATGCTGCACCGTCTGTGTTTTATTACCCGACATGCTTCACGTGTTGCGGCCATTCCAGGTCTCGAGAGTCTATAGTGGATCGGATCGAAAGCCAGCCCTTGCAGTGACGTCACACATCCATATACCCCATCTTTACGCTATCATTCTTATACCAACAGTTGTAACCTTCCCTATTGATACCTATGTGTACTTCACTTGACCATTTCTATACCAAGTCCTTGGCTATACAGTCAAACCTTTTATAAGGGAGCTTCCTCCTGGGTCCAGCACGTGCAAAAGAGTTTTCTAGTTATCCTGCTAGTTTGCGATGGGTTATCTCCGGGGTCCCCGGTTCCCCTATCTTCTAATTAACTAGAGTATCTACATAGGCATTCGCTGTGGGCCCTAAAAACTTGTGTGTGCATTAAAAATGCTTGCGCTGCAACCCATATGGGTCCACAGACTACTGGTTAGCACGCTTGCTTGCGAGATTAGGGAGATTAGTGAGGATGGGGCCCCTGGGTTAAAACACAATAGTGCGATGCATGTGTACATTACCCATTATTATTATAAGGGAACATCCTTTACAAGGGGAGCCCTTCCCTATTGGAAATAACCATCACAGTAATGGATTGTGGAACAGTGGTTCATAATTGCAGTCTTTTAAAATATGTCTCTCATGTAAGGGAATGCTCTTTCTAATGGAGCCACTATACAGAGATTCCATTGTAATCTACTTCAATCCAAGATTACAGCAAAATTTTCATTGCATGGATACAATATAAACTCGCCAACCTCATGGTAACTTGGCCACGCCTCTTACTGGGGGTTTTCCAATGTATTTTCGCAAGTAAGAACGTTGAAAATGCAGAAATATCGTTGCTCCTATAACATAAATGAACACAGACAGGCTAACCTCTGTAAAGACGTGGAATTAAAGAAACTCCATATAGGATGTAAAAGTTTTGTCCGTAATACGGGAAACAACACGGCACTACTTTTGTAACAAAGGGTTATGTGGTCCCGATTTGTTGCAATCTTGGATTGGAATAGACTATAGCAGCCGTTATAAAAAGGTTTGGTTATATTTGAACCTTGTGATAACGACCGAGTTTTATTCCTCCATAGCAATCGTTAAAAAAATGGTTTGCAATCAAACAAGGTGCAAAACAGCATATGAAAACTAAGACTCTGGGGCCGCTAGAATATGTAGTATATTTAATTAGGCCAAACAAAAAAATAGTTTGGTTACAGTAACCCGACCGACCCTATTTTTTCGCCCCGACCCTAAATTATTTTTGTTTATTTTTGTATTTTTTAACAAGTTTGACTAACTTTTTTTAAAAAACCGCGATTTCAAAATGTGGACTTCAACTTCCATCGTTTTTTAACTTTTAAATGCCTAAATACAGTGAGAAGGCATCTTTTAATAACGTTTTATATTACATGAGAATAACTAGGGCCTTCTTGAATACTATTTCCAATTGAGTGGCAGTATTAAAAATAATTATAAAAAAAAATTGTCGCGACCTACCGACCCTATGTTTTTCCCTCATGTTACTGTAACCAAACATTTTTTTTTGTTTGGCCTTAGTATATTAGTATTTGGCTTTTCCAAAGACGTCACTGATAGCTGGCTGGGCGCGCTGGTCCTTTTTGCTTGTGTCACGGATCGCTGCGCCGTCCGATTGTTAGAGAGCCTAATACTAAGTGAGTGACCAACCACCGTGTTTCCTCTAAACTAGAAACACTGATGTGGGCAGTGGTGTACAGGGAATCAATTGTGCTAAGTGGTACAATCTAAAGGCTCGGTTCAGCGCTAATTGATTTTTGTTGCGGAAACCCTCCCAGGTTAGAACTTGCGTAAAATAATAAAAAACAAATACTGCCGTCTCAATTAAATAACCTCTAATAGAATCGAATTAACCAGTCTCGACACTACACTGTGTGCAATGTCTAGCATTAAACTGTTAAATTTAATTTGTAGGAATTCCATAATTGGGGTAGTATGAGGTATATCAGAAAATCCTTTCTCATAGGCTGAATTCAAAATTCGTTTCAGCTGCAACGGTCAGCCAAATTGGGTCCTTGTATATCATTTTACATGTAGTAGCACAGAAATGCTAGAGTATAGTGTGTGTTAAATATCTTGATTGGGTGAATGTTAACTGGATATGGGACTATCTACTGGAATCTAATGATGGTAACCTTGCCCTGTCATTGCGCATCATCGAAAATCAATTAGCCAGAACGTAGAGGTCTAGCAAGTGGTGCACTTGACTTTATTGAGGTGTCACCATGCTATGGCCATCCAACATTGATCATAAACACGCCGCTCTTACGGCGCCCTTATAACGTATAAAACTCCTTGGATTTGACATTTCACTGAACGAACAAGTGCCGTAAAACTCGGTTAATACGAATTCCACCAAGTTAGACATATTGGTTCGTGTAATATTCGTGTAGATACTGAAATAAATATAAATTACAAATTTGATACATTTTATAGTTATAAATACGGCCATTTTAGGCGGAGTAGTGCGCTGCATTGATTAAAAGCTCATTTCTTAATCAGGGTGTCTGTTGATCTGGAATACTGGGATTATTTCGGAATTCCTGACAAATTTATCAGTTTGTTAAGACATTCGCCCATTATTGATTTTGTAGTTGTAACTGGCCCTGAGAATAGTCACGTGAATTGCGTACCGAAACACGTAGGCATACTATTATTATTGTATAGCTACATCAAGGCTAGTATAAGAAACGCTAAGAGACTATTGGGTCATGTAGTAGGAACTTGGTTTAACTCGCGCTAGATGGCAGTGTGTTAGAACCAATGAGGTTAGAGTTTTAGTGGAGGCCGCAAAAGGGGGGGAGTGAATCCAGTTTTCCGTGTTGAGTTGCAAATGTCGTCTGCTATTCCAAACTTAAAACAAGTTTCCTATATTGATCTCTTACCCTACAAGAGCCAAAAACTCCCAAAATCGCTGAAAATGATGGTAAAATCTCGTGATTGTCCAGATATTGTCCAGAAATCGGATCGATCGCAGCAAACCAGTAACAACGCCGCCATATGCAGTGGCTACCAGCGATCAAAATCTGGCTTCACTTTTCGAACATGGGGGAGATAGCTTGTGCGGTCTCCACTAAAACTCTAACCTCCTTGGTTAGAACAAGGAGCTGAGCATGATTGGTTTGAATCTCAACCACAGGGTTCCTTCCACAAACGAGCTCATTGGTTCCACAGCTTCCAACGCACTGACATCTAGCGCGAGTTAAACCAAGTTTCTATCATATGACCCAATAGTCTCTTAGCCTTTCTTATACTAGCCTTGGCTACATTTGGAATGAGTAAATATCCTTGATAATTCTGGAAATGAGTACTAAATATCCTTGATAATTCTGGAAATATACTGTCTGCGCATGTTGTCACGAAATCTAAATCGTCTAAACATAACTTGGTCACACTCTTCATAACCTTTGACATTTCCTTTCAGAAATGTAGACTGGGTCTATCTTATTAACCGAGTGTTCGTTGTAAGACGGTTCGTATAATCCTTTAAAGATAACATGGATTGTACCAAGGTTGTACTGAAGGTTGGCTGGGACTTTTTGATTTATTTCGCAATAAAAGGATTCCTATTAAAAGGGGTTCGTTTTAACGAGATTTTACTGTAATTTGAAAGATGGGTTGTGACGTCACACTCAAGCTGGTTTCAAACAGCTTTTGGCGTTTGTTGACGGGTAACGTGAGATAGATGCTTGATAGGATTGAGGTGTTTTCAGAGTGTTCTAGGAGGGATCACGTGACTGGTGTGTGGGTGTTAGGGTTAGCTTTCTTGCTTCCATCTTGGACTGTCAAAGAAAATTTGCTCGAAGGCTGGTTGTTAGTGGTTGCCACCAATCCCAAGTGGCTCAAACGTCATGGATCGTCAATATATCAGCATCTGAAAACGGTCAATAATGCATTCCTGGAGAAACGAAATGGGTTACTACTCTCTTGGGTCAGGGGTCATGAACGCCCTTTGCATTCATTTTTTTTTCCCTACCAATTTCCATTTAGTGCTTTTCATGGCGAATGTTTACGCTCCTTTTCGCCATCCTATTTTCCACTGTATTTTTCACTGGCCACTTGATTGTGAACGTTCACTTTCAAATGCTAGAATTTATATTGACTGGGGGATTGAAGCTTTTAGAAATTTCTTTTCAAAGAGAATGAAAAAAGGTAATATTGTGTTTTATGAGGGTTGATAAGATAGTTCTAATACATTATATTTTCACGCTGCCAAACACTTCAAGTTGGGTAAAAAAAAGTGTTACATTGCAAAATGGATGGGATTTGAAATGTTTTCAACGGTTACATAGTATTACTATTCCAGGGTTGCTGCCAACAGGGAAATCAGGGAAAATTTGGAAAACTCAGTGAAATTAATATAAACGTGCAACTTGTAAGCTTTAAATTAAAACTATTAAGAAAAGTTTTTGCAATAAAATATGTATTTCTTTTAATTTTAATACGCGTCCAGGAATAAACTGATATACTGAACATTATCCTCATATTATCCTTCTATGATGAATTTTAATATAGTATGGTGTCCTGACGTGCTGATGATGACATTGTTGCAAAAATTTAACCTACATAGAATATACTCTGGAAAGTTTGTGTAATCACTCTGGAAAACCTGGAACTCAGGGAAATTTACTTCACAGGTTTGGTAGCAACCGCGTTAAATCGCACAGAGATCTATGGAAATTACAATCGCCTTAAGTTGAAAACGTCTGTGTAGGCACTATTTTGCTAGTTTAGTTCGTATAGATGTGTTTGAAAAGCACTTGGAGCCAATATGTGTTTAATTTCTCTCTAGAAATGGAACCCATGCAAATTATGTTCACTTATATCAATAATTATTCACATATCCGTTGTATATAATTCCCTTAAGGCATGCATGTGGCAAATGAATAATCATACCGTTACCCTTGCGGCTTATGAAAACGTTTCGCGAGCTACATGTTTCCTTCCCTGGTTAATAAACACTCGTTTCTGTTGGTAAAACCAAATATTTACTGGCCGATTAATTATAATAATAGCAATTCAAAGATTCCCTATAGAAATTACACCGGGCTATGTTATTATATAAATGGAGGTAGTAATTACATAATGTCAGCATTGTTCACCTCGGTTTGCGTCCAGACAATGATTTCACTACAAAAGCACTTGCTAAGAGTTGTAATTATTGACATTTCACGTGGACTGTTCTGGGAGTTTAGGAGAGTGTTTAGTGACGTCACAGGTTGGATGTGGCCATTGATGAGACGTGACGTCACGGTTCGATACCGGTCCTCCCTGAGTGGTGCAGCACCTTGGGGTCCCCCTGTTTGCCTATTGATCCGTGTAATTGTGGCCAATGCAATATGGCCGCCCCAAACAGCAGCTGTTAGTCTCCTATTTTTTGCGATCACTCCAGAGATGTCGGAATTATGACTTATTATACATGGCCCCTTTGACGAAAGCCGATCGCACGTGACCTATACAGGGTCTGAATCGCCTCTAACTAGTGCTTTTAAACTGTTATTACGGTGGCCCACCCTGTTCGAGGCTAGGACTAGTGTGTGTGTGTGTGTGGGGGAGAGAGTGATGAGAGTGAGAGAGCAAACATGGGCTCTTGCCCAAGTCAAACACTGGACCCCCACTGAAATCACCCATCCAAAGCCACAAATCGATACATGATGGAGGGTTACTGTGACGACCGTAACAACAATAAACAGCAACCGCCGTTTATTTGTTGCAACTGGCCGTCAGAGGCGCAACGGTTGGCCATTTTCAAAGATGGCTATTCTTTGGTCTGAAGAGGGCCATTGGTGAGGGTGGACCTACCGATATACCAATACGTGCGATGGTCCAATTCAGAGATTATTGTGTCGGTTGGTGTGACCTGATAACTCTATACAGAGGAATCTATAGCTGCACCGCTTATAAGGGCATTCCCCTTTAAAAGAATACAGCTGTTTATTCCATAAAACTGGTGTTTTGCGTATTTTTATGAATGAAAGTGCAGTGTTACGGAACAATCTGCCGTATTTGTAAGATACAGGTTTTATCCTCCCTTGATGCGTGCAATGCATACTATGCATATAAGAACCCTAAAGCCTAGTTTACAGTGCAGCTCAGCATAATTTACAATCCCAATATTCGATGGATTTTGGGATAGTGCGAGTTGAAAATTTTCAACTTTGGGCTTCGGCTTATCCTCCAGCCAAAAGTGCCAGTCAATCAGAACTATTCTCGGGAACATCCAATCAAAATTCAATGAAAACATTACAGCTCTCCCGATGAATTTCACGAGAGCGAGCGCAGTATTCTGCTTTGCGCAAGTTTCGTTTACAATGCTGTAAACGACTTTGGCTTGTCGCAAGGCAGGGTTCTTCCAGGTGCTTATGCCAATCTCTTGCACGAGATGTTGAGGGACCAGACTTGCTGTGTCTGGTGTCAACTTGAAAATACTAACTTAAAACTGGCTGGAAAATTGAACAGCAGCTACCCCCAGCACAGTTGGTTTCAGACCCGACATTATTTTTCATCCATGCAAAACAGTATAGTTCAGGATGCAAACAGTCTTGACCAATAAGGATGCTTGGATTCACTACACTGTTGGAGGAGAATCCATGGAGGGATATTTCTGTGGTTTCATGGGATTGTCTTTTGAACTGGAAATTGTGAACACAAATACAAATAGTTAGTATAGATTCGATGTTTGATATTTCACGAGTCAGGTGGTTAGAAATTTTGGTTGGTGCACGTCACGGGCCATTGTCAGCACTCTAATGCTCTAAAATGAATGGAGCAATCTGCTTTTTTAACGGTAAATTTTCCCCAGTTTGTTGTCCTTTGGGTAGCACCACTTTGAGTAGTATTCCGCTTCACTTGACTTGCAGACATCCAATTTGAACAAATGGAAAAATAAATGGCAAAGTTTATGTAATGATTTTGCTCGCTGTGTACTGTGAAAGCAAACAATCAAGCTGTTGGAAAATAATGGAAATCAAAAATTCTTCCAAGAAAAGTATAAAAATATGATTACATATTTCACAATAACAATGTATGTAGTGGTATCTATTGCTGTTTCACAAACATTTTTATTTATTTGTAGCGTACCCTACAATATGATATTGCATGGCGGTTCATTGTGCTTTAATTGGAAAATATATCATGACCAATAAATGGCGCAAATAGCATGTCCATAGCGGAAATAAATGATCCTAATGTTGACTTAAAATTCCCACTGCATTTTAGCAGTATTATTAATCATTATATTCCCCATTGCAATTTTAAAGTTCTAGAGCATCATCAAATCCTTCTAATAAAGCACATCCCATACGAGAGGCAACTCGTGTATTTATTTAGATTGTAACAAATCAAGATAACTACGAATTTTCAGACCTAACTGGATGGCAGGCAAGGATGCTGCTGCAAAAATACAGCTGGGTACTCTAGTTCTGCAAACTTGCTAAGTAAATGCTTCAGTTGTCTCGCATAATAACAAGTTTCAAATTGGAACTCTGCTGCTTACTGAAACGGTTTACCTGACCAAATTGGACAACCAAATGTTCATTACTTTTTGCTACATGTTTCGGCTTACATTGAAGCCATCATCAGGCACTGCAAACATACAATTATAGAATGAGCTAAAGATTACAACACATTTAGGAAAATATACCAAAAACAAGACACAGGTGTTATACAATACAATACAATACAATACAATGACAAACCAATAGAAAAGTGGATTTAAACTTACACTGTAAATATTCAGCAGGAGTTATTGTTTTGAGTTCAATTAGATGAGGATAGTAAAATCATTTGTCATTAAATTCAGTACTGTGAATCCAGACTTGTGGGATAATGTTTCTGTTAAAGAAGTCAAAGGTTGTTGAAAGTTGAACACCTTGCGGTAGGAATGGCTGGTTTAGATTAGGTTCTGATGAAAGGTGCCTTTGATGTCTCCGGAGAAGAGGATTTTGGAGGGTGGCGAGACTGTTGACGGAAAAGCTCTCTGGGCACTTTCCCTAGCTAGCTTTCCCTAAACGACGATAGAGGGAGTGGGAGTTGATCTTAAATTAGGTCTGGCTCACTAAAATGCCCCTAATGGTCGCACGACATCGAAATCACACTTTTCAATCCCAAGAGCCTCCTTTTCACATTGTTTCGTCTGAAATCCCAGTAAAGCATATCCTTCTCTCTGTCCCATGCCACCAATTATTGAAACATCCTCTAAACATAAGTATAGACGTTAAAGCTGACTTGTTCTATTACTATTCAAGTAAATCTCACTGCCTGGTTATAATCTTCTAAAATATTCTCTGGAAATCTTCCTGTCATGTTTATTGTTGTAAATTTGGTTTCATTATCCAATTATTGCACAACGAGTCATGCAAATAACAATTCCATATTTGTGTGCAATATATGTTTATGTCAGTGTGTGCATTGCTCACTTATTGGAACAATTCCAAATTGCATCTCGTGTTTATGATGCACTTTCAGTTTGCTCATCGCACACCTTATCAATGTTGCTATTCTGTAAACATGTCCTGAGCACTTCCCTCCCCTGTTACCACATGATTGATTTTTATGCGTTTATGCATGGAACTTGATAAATCATCAGTGTCCATCTTTTTTAATTCATTTTGAGAACAATGTATCCATCGTTGCAGTTGCGTTCATCGATACCGCAAATAATCGAAACTTCATGAGATCAAGTTTAATATTTTACCAAGGACTCAGTATATTGAGTCCTTGATTTTACAATACATTTTAAAAGATAAATGTATTCCAAACAAATTGAGAAATGCTAATACAATCTCAAAAATGTAATACCGGATGTTAACAAGTAAAAATACACTTAGTTCTGATGACATGTATATTTGCCAGTGTTTATTGATCATTTTTGTTGACACTGCTGGCAAAATAACTGTTCCTGAAGTTTGGGGTGGTATCTGCCTAAATCCAAGATGGGCGAATGGCTGACATATTAGCCTGCGACGAAGTCATACTGTCCATCTTAATCCAGGGTAGGGATACATGTAACAATGAATAGTTATGGGGGGTTATCAACTATCAAATGGAATATTTAAATATGTCTAGTACTACAAGGCAACTGATTTCTATTCAGCGAACAACTAGGCAATAGTTGACATCATGCTCTAACTTCATTGGTGCAGGGAACCACATGACTAGGTAATTAGATAAATAGTGAAAAGGAGTGAAACTTCTGCAACTGCCCCCTGAATGGAATGTTTCCGTTGCGTTGGAATTGTCTGGGGTTGCAATTACCGATCCCGTTGTTTGCGATCGACAAGGCACCGTATTGGCCGTAATTTCCCAGCTTATGTACGTACTCTGGAAACGTTCAGGGAGTAATTTTGTGATGAAACTGTTGAATCTGTACAGAACATAACAAGTTTTGAAATGTGGAATGGCAATTTCCTAGCGAATACCAATTATGCATCGCGTGGAATGTGCGCGTACGAGAAATTTTTGTAATTTTCCTCCTGAACCTGATTGAATAAGAAATCACCCGAGAATTAAGAAATGTTTTCTCGTACTGGGGTATACAGCATCCAAGAAATTCTCATTGTAATGTGTAACTTGCTATTCATGTGCATCTCTGGCGGAATGAACATAAATGCAAGTTAGTAGGTTCAATCTAGTAGAGGCTGCATTTTGCGCAAGAACGTGCCTGGTATACTAATGATCTGGATGCAACACACCTAAGTGCCAGTACAGATACATCTATCGGTCTTTTTTTTCCCCCTGCAACATCTAACAGCAGCCGTGATGCCCTGTTAACATAATGCCCATTACATGACATGTCCCAGTGGTTCCTCAAGTAGCGTGGGGGACACCGCCAACGTTGGCGGAAGTTGAGCTTGTTTTCAAGGCGACCTTAATGGTCACCACTTAAGGACACCTGAGCAAGTCATGGCTTTGTCCGTACACCTTCTTCGACCGTGCCTGTACATGTAATTTCCAATGACCTACTTGCATATAATGTTTGTCCAATTTAAACTGTTTTGCGATGTAAAGTTCCTTATAACCCCCACACAATTAGGCTCCTATAGACACAAAATATGTTTCAACTCTTCAGCGAGACATCATCAGGTGTCAGAACCTATAATTGCAAATGGTCAACCATTGCTGCTAATGATCAGTGGCCAGAGCCTGTCTGAGACGAACATTGACGTGCTTTTTAATGTATACAACTGTGGCCAGGATATCAAAATGTAACAGATTTTAGGCCGGAGTTGCACGTACTCATTTGGTTGACTATTATTCATGATCATGACCATTTCTTGACTGTGGTTATTACAAATTGGAACCACGGGCGCAATACACATTACTGAGACAGCCTCAAATTGCATATTGCACCTTTGGAATCCTACTTTCCAATTATAACAAAGCATTGCGATGACCGTAGAGACGATTTTGATGGCCGGCGCGAAGAAATTTGTTAACGCGAAGGCAGAGCCGCAAAGGTTTTGGTAAATAAGCGGAGGAAGGAAGCGTAGAGTGTACATTGCGCATTGCAAGTATCAGTTAACTAATTACTATGCAAGGTGGCGAAGAAGGGGTTAAATGCGACAGAGACGGTTGAGCCGTGCACAATGCCACCTTGCTCGTCTTGGGCGTCGCATATTTGCAGCCAAATTGGCTTTATGGCAGTAATGGATACTTAAATTTCCGTAGCTGAGCCGCTAATGAGAAAATGCACTGGCTGGCAAGTTCATGCAAAATTCACGACGTCACCGAAACCCAAGGCAGGGCCCTAGTGCACCTACTACCTCCTCCCCCGTCTTTGTCACTAAAGACGCTATAAGCAAAAGTGGGCGGGGTGTATGCAAATAAGCTGGCTTACCGGGTTTTCGGGAGGGTGGCCAATTGAATTATGCGTGGATTTGACGCGCTTTGTGCTCCATCCGAAAGACTGGCCCCCTACCGATCACTCGCATATAAATAAACTCACCAATGTTTTAAAGTCAAATGAGATAGAGAAAAGCTCCTCCAACTTTTCCCTTCGATCCTCCTAACAATTCTCTACAAATCATTCTGCTTGCTCTCGCTCAACACGTGTACTGTTTTAATGCGGCAAACGTGAACTAACCAACTATTCCAGAGGTTAGAAATATGTCCTTTCAACAGAATGAAAGGAAATTGTCATAAATATACGCTAAATATAATCCCCTTCATCCAAAAATTCGGTTCATTTTTTAATTTCATTATACGCTAGACTCATGCTAATCCGAGTAAAACTCTGTTAATACGAACTCCGCCGGGTTGGAAAATTTGGTTCGTATTATCCGAGGTTCGTTTTATCCGTTTAACGTGGGGTTGTATTACAGTTTGGCCAGGACTTTAAAATTAGTTCGTAATAACCGAGGGTTCGTATTAAAAGGGCTCGTATTAACGAGGTTTTACCTTGCGCACATGGATATCCTGGTTCAGTGTAAGTGCACCGGCTTACAGAGAGTGTGCTTAAACGTAATTTCATAACTGTAACTTGGGTATATGAATTTCCAAATTTATGCGACAGTTCTAATGAGACATGCTTTTGTTTTGAAGCCGTAATTGAAGTCCACAGCACATTGGATGGCATTGCAAGGTGTCTAAAGCGAGCCAGATTAATTACAGTTTACTTGAATTTAGTGGCATAATGTAACCTGTGTATTTCAAAAGCAAATATAACAGACAATTCTTTAAAATTTCAAATTGAAGATCTTCTATAACATGACATGCTTTTGTTTTGGAGCCATAATTGAAGGCCATCATAACTGTGATCTTGTACTCAATCTATAAATGAACCATGCTTATGCAATCACAATTTAAGGTATCTCAATATAAGTGAGCCAGAGTATGGTGGGCCGGATTAGCTTGAGTCTAGTGTATAACCTGCATTCATTCCTTCAATAATGTCACATCTAACATTGAGAAGTCTATATACAATACAATTGTTTTTGAACTTGTTGTACAATAATAGAAAAATACCCCAGTTCATTCAATAATATGGCACTTTTCAGTCATAAAAACTTATATGAAAGGTCCGTTCCGTTGAATGACAGCGTTATTGTTTTGGCAAGGGAAACTTCACCATGTTACTTGAATCACATGTTAATGTTAGATATATAATACAGATGGGTACGTATAATTTATTAATAGTATTGAAACGAGTCTAACTTCCACGAGGCCCATAGCAAAGGTTCCATGTTATGCGATTCGGCCTAATCTGTTCCATATACACATCTACTCAATTATTGAAGCATGAAAGTCTGCTGGTAGGTACTTGAGTTCCCTCCCATCTGACAGTTGCATGTCTAAAAAAAATCTTTTTGGTCCAGTTGCCTGTTGGGGTCCATGATGAGGTTTAGGCAGTGGGGGAAAGAGGAGGGGAAGTAGATCTTCATGGGGGAAAATGTAATGTAATTTATCAAATGTCTGGGAATGGTTCTTTCAGTTTGAATATATAGTAGGCTATGTGGGTAGACAGTTTCTGTGGGGTTATTGTTCTTGGATATTGGGTTAAAATGAATACAAATAGGATGACTGACACGTGTTTGTAACAAAAGTTTGCCTTTTGCCGTCTGTAAGGGGAATTTAATGTTGCCATGCTAGTCCTGCAAGTCCACTTCACAATTCTAGGAAAATATTGACTTTAAAGAAACCAAATGTAAAATTAACACATGTTATACTTAATTAGTCTATCTACGCCAAAACAGGCTGTTCATTTCTTAAATTTAACGTTAATTGTACATATTAGTTGAGATAATTGACTTAGTTTTTACTCCATGTGACCCTGTACTAAAGGTGAATTGACACTTTTTTGTAAGATATAAGGCACTGATATCCATTTATATTTTATTTCACGTTTTCCCTTTGCATGGGTTAAGTTTGAGGGTATCTTACAAAACCGTGTCATTTCACCTTTAAAAAATTACGTGTCAAGTGAAGCGTAGAAACTTCTCATGTTGAAACTGAACATGACAGCTCAGCACAAATTCATGCATAGGTGTCGTAAATAAAACAGTGTAAGTATTGATTCAAAACATTGCAGCCAATAGGTAAAGTTATAAGAAATAAAATATAATAATGTGGTTCTTTCCATGCACTCGGTCAAGATCAAGCATTTATTCAGTAGCATTGTGTAAATTGCGTTTAAAAAGGGACTAATTATTTTCGGATTGGTTGCAATTTAAACACGAGTAATACGAGGGCAGTCACTTATTAAGAGGATATGCTACCCCTTTGGATTCGTCTGCTTTTTCCGCCAGAGGGTGCTCTGTGCCCATGCTTCCCTATGGCAAATTTCGTTCCTAGTTTTCTCCCATAATTTGCATAGCCAAATTTATGGAGATTTTTCTGAAGCTTCCCGAGTAGGGCATGTATTTCAGAACTTTGCGATACTTTAAAAATTACTCATGGATTTTGAATAAATAAATGTTGAAATTGAGATTTTTGTATTTTGTGCAAGAATCGCCCTGTATAGTGCGTAATGCTAGTGGATGTAGGTAAGTTTGAGCTAGTGTTATCGATTTGATTTAGCGAAAGGAATGGTGTGTTGGAGGCTGTGTTGAAGGACCTCCCACACAACGTCAATGGGAGCGGTCACTTGGGGACATGACCCGGATGACAGCTGCCGACGACTATGAATAAATGCATGAGTGTGTGGCTTATGTCATTGGTTGGGGGTGCCGTTATATGGGCAGAAGATAAGGGAAACGGGATTAATAGACCGTATTTCAATGGGCCAACCGAAGCTTCTGTATGGCGTTCCGTTTCTGATTTCATCCCCTATCACGTCACATCTGCAACTGAAAGCCACTGCATTTATAAAAGCCATATATATTTCGTTGGCAAAAATCCGTCTTGTTTCCCCCCTATTCATATGCATTACTGTGCACGCAATATAGAGGCAACACTGACGAAATTGGTCACGTTAGTTGACACTGTGGCAAAGTTATGTTGCCGCTGAATGCGGTGCACGTGGCGCTGTTCGACGACAAATGGGCAGAAATTTTGAACCTGAAACTTTGGTGCAGTGCATAATGTCAAATAATTCAATGGTTTGGGCGAACACCGGTTGTCCCCAATGATTTGGAAATCGAATTCATTCCACTCGGAGCTGTAACAGCGGCGTATAATAGGAAACTTTGCGCCAAAAACTACGCGTCACAGGTGTGCGTGCCTAGGAATGGTACAGCGAAACTTGTTTAAGAGGAATCATTGGCGATTTGAGGGAATAGTGGTCCAAATTCACGGGTGGTTTCTTCACGCATGCAGGTACTACACGGAAAATAAAACTAATATTATACAGTAAAACCTTTAATGCACTCTACGGTCCCAAAGAATTCAAATTTTCTACCATAGACCGGCGTTTGATATCAGCTTAGGGAGGATATTAGTTTATAGGGTATCTGTTGAAGGAGGTTCTACTGCATATCCAATAATTTTTGCAGGTGGTCCCTTAATACAAGTGGCCCATAAGACAGGTTTCACTTAATTTTGTTGCATGCCATTTTCTGCACCTTACATTGCTTGATGGGTTGCCAGTGTAGCGACACAATAGATAAGTATGAAAGATCAGGTAGCACAATTTATTGGTTAGAAATGCAATTAGACTTTTCAAAAGTAGCATACAGTGTGCGAAAATAAAGTATGGTAAGTCACCCTGTAACTTGTACCACATGCATGAGTGTACCACAAAAGTTGCATGTTGTAGGTTGACTAAAGTCTTTCTCAGTCTAATAAAGGAAAAGCAATCTGCAATATGCAACTTGATGCAACTTTTGTGGTACTCTCACACATATTAACGTACAGGACCATTAACATACTGCACCTTGATATGAAATTGTACTACTTGCATAGTAGGAAACATGTTACCCGGTATCTGGTCGGTCGGTGTTCAGCTAACGGCCATACCACATTGAGAACATTAGTTCTCTTCTGATCACCGAAATTAAGCAATGTCAGGCTTGGTTAGTACTTAATGATTGGCAGGCGTTTGCCTAATAAGAATTGCACTGCAGCTGTTTTTTAATGTATGGTGCCATACAATTAATAACGTAAGTAATGAAACGCTTGGAAACTGGGCTCATCGTGTAAGTGCACTTGAACTGGAGTCTGCGTTGAATGGGAAAAACAAACTTAATTGTCAAAGAGCCGATTTTCTGATAAATATGTCAACCAACATTAGTATAGTTGTTCACATCTAAATTCCGTCTAGCAATAACAGTGTAACCAACTACAGATGCTCATTACTCAAGTACTCGAGTATGAGAAGAAAGTTATTTGCTCAAGCAGCAAAAAGTGCAGCAAAAGAAAAAACATACTAGAATTATAAAGAACTATGTATGTCATGCAAAATGGTAATGTCATTTGTGGATTTCACATGCGACAAAAATTGTGTATAAGGTACTTTTTGATATGCAAATTTCGCTTTTTCCGGCTCTTCATAGTTGACACAAGCGAGTAAAGATTTAGGCATGCATATTTGAAGTGGCGTAAAGAGCGAGTTATAAATCCCCTAATGTAAATCGATATTAGGGTGTAGGAAACAAAAGGTGATAGCGCCCTCTGCCGGCCGATTCCACTTTACGAGGCAACTTTGAAGGAATGCGTTTCGCCTGCCAACAAAAGTAATTCGTCACCGAGCTGCAAATACAGAAAGAGAATGGAAAAATGATTTATAATATATGCTACACATAGTAGTGTGATGAATGAGTTTGCTTTATATGCATGCAAAACCAATGAAAAATTTCCTATAGACTGGAAATCGATGTGCTCGTAGACAAAAGTGTGCTTTCTCACAAGATGCTTTCTTGATGCTGTAACAATAAGGTCATATAGGTTAGATTGATGTGTGCTAACCACTTAGTGTTGTATCCATTTGAACGGTGCCCACCACCTGGAAATGAGGAAAGCGTAAAGAATTTAGTAAAAACGTTTCAGGTAGTAATTCTATAACTTGTGGGGCATTATAATGGTTGAGTACTTGGTTTAAAGTTAAGTTAACTGTATCATGATTAATATTAACAGCTTTGAACAGTTATTATATTTTTTCCAGCAAAAGTTCTCGAAGACAAGACATGTGTTTCGACATACCATGAACCATCATCAGGTGTCAGAGCCAATTTAATAATGTCATTACCCATAATCTGGTGTCAGAAGCAATTTGGCAATGCCATGGGTTTAGAACCCAGAATTTGGGAACTCTACCAACGTGACCATGCCAGTTATGATCTTTCTCCAGAAAGAGTCGAAACGCGTGTCGTGCCTTCGAGAACCTTTTGTGGATAAAAGGATAAATATTTGAAATTGTTAATTGATTATTATATCATAATGGAGTTGAGTGCCTGACCTAGCTTTAAAATGGGGGTTGTACAATTGCCAATAAATATAATGCAGGAATCAATTTTGAGGGAAACAAATACTAATACCATTCCCAAAATGAAGTGATATAGATTAATTTAATGAATTGTATATTGAAAAACACTTATAATTGGTTTCCTGCAATGTCGCAACTGACTGGCTGAAAGGTATCCACCCATTAGACTTTTTGACGCACTCGCATTGCTGGTAGTTCCAGAAACATACATTTGACCGCAAGTGTGGTCTAAAGGAGTAAAAGCCCCTACCATTACCACTACCACTCCCACTTCCGGACATGTGCAGTTGACTATGACCACTGGGGCTCTTCCCTTACAGAAATTTTCTTCTCTCGCAGTGCTGCGCCAGTGCTGCAGCAGGTCTGCATGTGAAACAATTACACACCTGCGACATGTCTGCTGCAAGCCTGCAATATGCCTCCTGCACTGCATACTTTAAAGTATATGTGGCAATTATAGTATGAAGTCTGTGAAGTCTGTAGGAAGCCTGTAGATAATCTGCAGTGCACTATAAATTTGTTGCAGACTTCCTGCAGTTTGTCGTGTACTTCAAGTATGCAGCAGACCTGTAGCAGTTAAGAAAATTTCTGTAAGGATAAGAATTTTGGCGCCTCTTCCCAACCGTTCCCCTAATAATGCTGGAATTTGGTCAACTTGTTTCAAAACACTATAGCCTACTGTCTTTACCATGAGAGATGACAGTGTAAAGTTCAAACGGATGGCCTGAATCCACTGCAAAAGATGGGTACGGGCTTTGCACGTACACCTGCAGAGCAGTATTGACTTGACTGATTTCGGTTAAGCTCCTCCCATTTCCAATATGGAGGTCATAAGAAGGTAAAATATGCAACCTGATAGTAGAAATCAAGTTATCATCTATAAGGACTGCAATGGAAGAGTAATGAAACCAGTTAATTCAATGACGCAGTGACGTCATTGAACTCTGGAACCCTGACTCCCTATTTATACATGGACCCAGTCCATCAGTTCAAACTTTGCACTGTCCTTTCTCATCTTCTCTCGTGGGACGGACTATATAGTTGGAATACTCGATCTACAAGGTTTTCGGATTAAGTAGGGAGTGAAGTGCTCCTCCTCTCTCGAGAGAATCTCCATTGTTAAGATTGAAAATGTACTTGTACATTTCCTATTTCTTCATCAATTAAGGTGGAGAGAAAATGCATATGTGTACCTCAAAAATGTATGAGGGTGCCACGTGTCAAAGTAGCTTCGATTTTATTTTCGCCAAAGTATTAGAAGCATCACTAAATTTCATGCGTGGGGATAGATACTTGCATGCAAATACTTATTTTTGTAAACCTATAGTATTTTTATGCTTTGGGAAAGCCGTTTACAAAACGTTACACGGGATTTTTCCATGAAATTTCTTTGGAAATATTCTTTGACAGGTATGTATCCCCACGTATGAAATGTATCGATGTCTAACTAATACTTTGTCTACAATTAAATAAAAACTTTATTTTTGCACATGGCACCCTCATATACTCCCCTTTTGAGGTACTAAAATGCACTTTTCTCCACCTTAACTGCCATTTTTTCCATCACATATACTATATGTATAGCAAACGCTGGTTAATATACTGACATGATCCCCAAATGGGTATCTTGGGAGGGAGGAGCACTTCTCTCCCTACTTAATCTGAAAGCTTGTAGATCTATATAGCGTTCGGACTTATATACTCTCACCGCTAAGTCTTCAGATTTTTCTTCAACAAAAGGGACCTTTTCGAAAACTTTAATCCTTTAATTGCCATTGTTGAATAATCGCTGAGCCTGGTCCCCCTATCTTGCACCTTTTGTTGAAGAAATGTCTGAAGACTCAGCGGTGGGAGTATAGTACGTTTTGCTGGAACATTCAAAGTTGATGTTATAAGAGAGTGGTGACTGTTCTTGTATACTGTAAAACTACTTTTTTCGTACCTACTAAATTTCATACTTATCACTTTCGCACCGATTAATTTTCGTTCTGGCAGGTTTGCCAATCTTGTATGGCAATACATTTCAGTGCAGTTTAATTTCCGTACTTCCTACAATAGTACGGAAAGTACGAAAATAAATCGTGTACGAAATAAAGTAGTTTTGCGGTATCGGTGGGCACCGTTTGTCGGACAGGTGAGAGAGAGAGAGAGTGAGACGGATGTTGGGGCTCAGCGAATGGGCGCCGAGTGGGCGTTGCCAGTGGGCGGGGCGTGGGTTGCACGCTGCCTGGGCTGCTCTCGATCCGAATTCACCTGAGTCGTCGGTGGCGCGTCAGGAGCGCACACCTGTGCCTGTGCCTCACTGGCGCAGGTCTTCCGTGTATCTCTTCTCTCTATCTACCGCTCCTCCGTGTCTGTCCGGTGGTGGTTGTGGTGGTGGTTGTGGTTGTGTCAGTGCTGGTGTCAGTGCCGGTGCCGCTGGTGTTGGGGGGCATTTTGCATCGGGTGGTGCTCGCTCAAAAAATGGATACAAATATTAGGATGTTTGAGGAGGAGGAGAAGAGTTGGAGGAGGAGTGTCACTCGAGAGGCCAGTATTTGCAATGTGTCTCGTCCGTGTTTGTAGGTGGTGTTTGTAGCGCCGGACGTGCCATGAGACGACCTCAACAACTCGCCACCTTGTTGATGGCGGTGCTGCTGGGTGTCATTAGCCATGTCAGAACCGATGGTAAGTCACATTTTCGATGACCCTTTAGATGACCCCCCAAACGCCGTTTCGGATAGCCGGTTTGTTCAGTGTTTTATTATACGGTATGTGGCAACAATATTGTCTTTCCTGGGTATAAAAGAACCCAGGGATTTATTCCCTATCTATCCCACCTTTTTCCAATCAAAGTGATTTTTCAATGATTGCGTAATATTGAGTTTGATGTAGGACTGCGTTGCAACTTCTTTTGAATTGTGGGGTTAGAAAATTGTAATGGATTCTGTTGTGATTTGGGGAAAGTGTTTTATGCCCTATCGGAAAATACCGTTAAAAGTAGGCTGCTATATGTTGTGGGAATTGAAATAATGGTCTATTATAAAAGTTCAGTTCAATTATTTCCTACTAAGTCCCATTATAACATCGCTGTGGTCCCACTAATTTCAATAATATCGTTTTTGAATTGATTTATCAATATTCACAGCATTTGACATTTGTATTTCTTTCGTTGTTTGAATGGGATATTATTTAAAATGTTGCCCATTCGATAGTAATCTTATAAATTCCTGCATTCTGAATCGATATTAATTCCGATTATTTTGTAATCAATTTTCGATCATTTGTGACGAATTGAGGTGTAAAAATCAGTAAAACTTTGACATTATTTAGGGAATTATTATCACATTTATTAAATATTACTTCATGTTGCTGGGGTAACCATATATAGTATGATATGCGTAGGAAATTGTTGTTTTATCCTTTTTGTATTCATTTGTTATGATGTTTTAATGCAAAAATGGCAGTTTCATTTTCCATGGTTGACTGGGGGAGGTGGGTTTAGACCCTGAAATAAATAATTAATCGGTCATAATCTGAAAAATCTGCCGTTGCTATGAGATTAATATAAAATTCGAAGTAAGATACACATTAAGTTTTAATAATCGATTTTGCTTTTACTGTATATTGTATACTTCTAATTGTATCGCACTGCTATAAATTTAATTTCCTAAATTGTTAGAACGTTGTGTGCTATAGTTAAAAAATGTAATTGTTGCTCGCTAATTGGTAATTAATTACCCCACTTTGGTGGAATTATTGATTGACATTGCACATATAGACATATATACAAATTTCAAAAGTGTATTGTATTGAATTAGGAAATTAACTGTAGTAATTGTATATATCGTTTATTTACATGACTGCTGTAGTTTATTGACCAATGAGTGAGCCAATGTTGGCGTTTGCAAACCGCTTCCATTGCATATAATGCTGCCACCCCCTCCGTTGGGATTTTGATGATAATGATACCATGATATTTAATCAACTGCGACCATTGGCTGCAGGCTGTTTTCAAGAGGATGTGGGGGTTGGGCTTAAAGCCTGCTCAAATCTCATTAATTTATGAATGACTGAATCTAATTTGAGACAAGTCAGTGTGATGCCTGATATGCCAAGCTCTGTTTCTTCCTTTTTCTTCATCTTATTGACACTAGTTTAGAGTGCTCAAGTTACATGCAACACTGTTTTTCTTCGGTTTTATCCATAATTTATTAACACCTGACTAAAATCTAAAGCCCGAATTTTTCCTCCTCTTAGAACCAGCATCAAAATTAGTTTAACTTTTCCTTATTTAAAAGAATAAACCTTACTATGCGTACTACGTATAGGCTATACTTTGATCAATCACAAGAAGGGACTTGAAACTGGTTGAGAAGTGGTGCTAACGGTGTATATGTTGACTCTTTAATCTAACATCCCAACTAAGGACGCCATTTTCAAACGTTTTTCAGCCAATGGTTGCTTTGCAGAACCTCCTCCACTTAAAAGTGCATCACTTCATCTATCCTTCCAAAGTCCTTTCTTGTGCGTGATCAAACTACAGCTGTTGTTTATCTGTTATTGTTATTCAATTAAATAACAATTTTGTACATTTTCTTTTAAAATACAGTCAAACCTCGATAAGACGACACCTGGATAAGTCGTCACCCCACTTAAATCCCAATTGAAAAGTCCATCATCCATAGACTTTCATGTTTAAAAAACCCCTGTTAAGCCGTCCCAAATCTCACCATTGACTGCTTAGGGGCCGTCCATAAAGTACGTCACGCTCAAGTGGGGGAGGGGGTCGCAGCTAGCATGACGGTCAGTGACATGGGTTTGGGGGTCGACTGAACCGTCACGTCACACTTTTAAAATGCGTTCCTTTTTTCGCGGCATAGTGGCGCTGCAACCGGTACCGCAAAATACCGAGTATTCCTACCACGTACCGATGCATGTAGCGATGTATCGCAAGTATCGAGTATCGCATCGAATGTACTATTGTTTTGTTGGTTCAAAAATGTCGTCTCTGAAGGGAAGGGAGGGGAGGGGGGTGGGGGTAGCCAAATGTGGCATTTTTGAGCCGGGGGGGGGGGGGGGTCAGCCTTGTGTGACATGGGGGAGGGGGGGGGGAGAGTTTAAAAACC
>JAQFZQ010001081.1:0-22604 GCA_034696005.1 Glomeris marginata
CAGTTTGTAATCAAGTACACATTGATATGGAACACAGTTTGGGTGGGGTTGCAAAACCGTGCAAGATGTCCTTTAATTCGTTTCCTTTAAAGTAAGTGAACTTCCATCCGTCGTTTTACAGATGTGGGACTTGACGACGGCTTTGGATCGTGCGGCGAAAGGAGACACCTGTTAGTAAAATGGAAATAGTCTCTTATCTTGAAGTTAGTTCGTCTTGAAGATGTGGTATTTTGACAGGTGCCGGGTACAACGGTGGGCCATCGCCGGAAGAATTGCTCCACTTGTTGGACCAGTGCGATCTGAGCAACTCCCACAGCTCCACGCCGAGCGTCAGCCCTTCGGTGACCCTCGCTGGAGCTCGACTGAAAGCGGCCAATTTAGCCTTTCTCAGTCAATCCCAAGAACAGGATGGAGAGGGCACTGAACGTAAACGTGTCTAATATAAATCATTCCCGTTTTTATTTCCTCCATCTTCAAACTTAAATAATAATTGCAACTAAATTCTTGAATTCTCGTGCATGGATGCCGAGTGACAAATTAATTGAAAGTTTGTGTTTATACTACTTATATTTGTCATTCGCTAAAATAAATGTTGGGTTTCTTTAATTTCAAATTGTGGTCTGCATCCAAACGGGCCAATGAGTTGGTCATATCATGCAGCAATTCGCATTTGAGGGACCAGAAGAAAGTGATTGGCTTGCAACGCCTTTTACAATTGGCATTTCTTTCCATTAACTCTTCGCAGTTATTGTTTAGTAATGTACCAGGATGGTTCAAAAAAGGTTCAAGGGCAGTAGATTTATTCTTGGAGGAAATTAACCTTTATCAGTAAAAATAAGCAGCCATTGCCTGGAGGAAACGATTAATAATGGCGTCTTTAGTTGGGATCAAGTGCATATAAACTGGTTTCCTGCAACCAATTTGCAGTTTTATCCTAACAAAGGCCTCCATTTTGGGAAAAGGTGTGTTTTTTGAATTTTTTAATTGAAAAAATGTCAATTGTAACGTATCGGTGTGTATCGTAAAGTAGCGCCCTCTTGTGTTAAAACCTTGATTTGGACAGGCAGTTTGGGAGGGAGGGTTTGGCTAAATTTCAGTTCCTTATTGGGTGTTGGAATTATCACGTGTTTGCGGGCGCCATCTTGCAGGGCTACGGAATATTTTTATGGAAAGCCGTTTTCGCCAAGGAGGTTTTCGCAAAAGCTTGCAGCCAAGGAGGTTAGAATGTTAATGGAGGGAATGTAAACAACGTTTGGTGAAGCCGGATACGGAACTCGAAATTCGGTGGTTAGAGGCTACTTTGAGGCTATCCCGCCGCCTCTGACGTCACTCCAAGGAGACTCGTCTCTCCAACACGTGGTTCGGACGCGTGGTTTATTTATGTTTTCGCGTTAATTAATGCGGAATATAAATTCTTACCAAACATACTAACCAGATTAATTGAAGTTAAACATAATTAAAAACATAATTAAGGTGCCAGCAGCAATGCTGGCTAAGATAAGGAGCCAATGGCAAGCAGACCACGCCCCATGCCCGCTGAAATCCCACCCCTAAGTTCGTCCCACTGGCGGGCTAGCCTCCTCCTAGGGTTCACGTAATTAGCTAACACCTGGCATCACTTCCTAACATGGCAAGAGTCCCCGATACTCCCTCCTTCCAACCAAAAAACTTCAAACCTCCTTGCTTGCAGCTGTTCCACATTCGCCTTTCGCATGCGCTTTATGACTTTTGACGCGGATGGCGTTCCATAGAGCGCGAACCAATCAGCGCTGTGAACGGGTTTGGCCGTATATCGATCGGCGATTTAGTCTCGTGATCTCGCGGGAAGCGGCGAGAAGCGCAGGATTTTTACGACGAGCTCGCTTCGCGGCGATTTGGCAGCAGGTATAGAGGCTTTGTTTGGGCCAGTATATATCGGGAAAATTGTGATCGGTGGCCGTGTTCAAGTGTTGATTATTTGAATCTGGGCGATGGCAGATATCGGGGACGGTAGCGGTTACTTGGCGTACAACACCGTAGGTGAGAAAATGGCGTCGCTTTTGTCGTTGACGCGTTTCTTTTTCGATTTGGAAACGCGTCGTTTTTACGCTTCGATGGCTGCCGTTTTTCGTTTGTTGTCGTTGTGCTCATAAACTGTGATTAATAAAGTAGGATTATGGTCGCCGGGAAACGATCGACGCCCCGAGGCCCGTCTTTTACCACCTTTTACGACGATGTTTTATCATTGAGTCGAGTGGCACGTGTTCGTAGGCCTAACGAGGCTTATCGATATTTTTACTAGCTTACGTATAAATGTAAATTATATGGCATATATCTTTTATACGCGGGCTCCCGTTTTTCGTTCAGTAAAGACACGTTGGATTATTTTCAGCCCCTGAACAAAACATGCAAGGGCAAGGGACGGGCCTGACTCAAGTGCTGGCTGATTTCTACAAAGATGGCGAGTATTCAATTGATTTTTGTTTGTCACGAATTACGAAATGACGGCCACCATGCAGCAGAAACGACTTTCATTTTCAGCTTGCCATTTTGACACACCCCCCTAACATTTTTTCCCCCATCTTTTGGTTCTTTAGGAGGGTCTTTCATAATCAGGATGTCTGCAAGGGATAATGATTTTTACTTGGTTGCAATTTTTATTAGATGTGATGCTCGATGAGGATAGAATTATTAGAATATAAGAAGAATTTAGCCATATCATAAAATTGGCAATCGGGTATTTGAAAGGCTCTACCAGGGTGGAAGAGTAGTGTCCACACACTACTCTTCCACCCTGGGCTCTACAATGAATGAAACAATTTTGATGCCAAAATACTGACAAAGTTAAACCTTGGGTTAAACTGTGTTCAAAATGTGGATTCAGTTTTCTGGTAAGACCTGTTAAAAATAGTAATCATGACTGTGAAATCAAAGTAGCTACTTTAAAATAAGGGTTCAACCACTCAGGGAAGCCTGGAAAGTATGGAAAGCTTGTGGAACTTGCCAAGATTGTGTCAAAACCTGGAAAACTGAGGGAAATATAAATAAGTAAATAACATGAAATTTAAATACACTTCAAACTAAAGTTATTTAGAAAAGCTGTGTGATAAACCCAGCTTTACGTGATGGAATATGTCCTGGAAATGTTGACAAACCACAGATTAGTATGAAACATGGTGCAATAAATTGCAACAAAATACCAGTTAAATAGAGGAATTGGATGCGAATAACAATTGTATTTATAGGTGAATTGAATACAATGTGCAAACCATGGCATACAAAACCTGACTTTTCAGCAGGATCATGTGATTATTAATCTAGTGAGGGAATTATTATACAATATTTGAGGATGTGATGTTATTCATACAGTACAATATGTATTATCACATGCAAGTTCGCAATTTGTATTTATTCTTTTCGCTTTCAACCTGCGTACATTCCTTATAAATCAAATGAACAATGTGTCCATGATTTCTAAAAGTGATGGGTGCGTGGTACCACTCAAGCGAACCTGGGAAAAATGGTAATCGCAGATTGGTATGAGCCATGAAGGGTAATGTTAGGAGGAATAAGCGGTTGTTGCATGTGGCAAGTGAATGAGTATGATGCTGAATGTAATGTCATGGCATGATGCGTTTTGCATCTACACGAGGTGATACTGTGAACTTGATGGAGGAGTTTGCGTTGTTTGCCGTTGCAGTTTCCGCTCCGGCGTCCCAGGGTGACACCACTCAGTCACCTGCCGAGCCGAAGGAGGAAAACGTTAACGCCAACGAGGAGACACCGCGAGATGTCCACCACGCGATGGCCGACAAGAAGAACTCGGTGGTGGACGACGCGGTGAACGAAGAGGAGTCGGCGAAGAAGCCGCGGCGGGAGCTGACGGAGCTGGAGAAGTACTGGAAGGTGGTGAAGGACAATCCTCAGGACTTCACCGGCTGGACTTACCTGCTGCAGTTCGTGGAGCAGGAGGTGGGTGTCCTCGGGTCGGCTGGGAGGCGACTGTGACCCTGATGAGCCGCGTATATTTGTTGGTCGTTTTCAGCCACGTTTGGTCTTGCTATTTAAGTCGAGCTGCATAGGTGTTTCGCGACGGTGCCACGAGCGGACTCGTCCAGATTCTCGTTACGGTCTGCATCGAACTGACGTGCAAAAACAGTTTAGGCTGGATGATTTCTCCATTGGATTGTTGCTTTTTCTTTGGGGAAGGTGGGACGGCGAAGGTTGACTGACGGGTTCGTTGTCGATTTCAGAACGACCTGCAGTCGGCACGGGAAGCTTTCGACGGTTTTTTCAACCGTTACCCGTACTGCTACGGTTACTGGAAGAAGTACGCGGACTTGGAGAAGAAGCACGGCAGTTCGCAGAAATGCGAGGAGGTGCGTATGTCGGGGTACCGCGCGGTGTTCCCACTCTTACAGTTCACGCGTGATCCCAAATTAAATTTTTGTCCTATTCAGGTTTTTGAACGTGGTCTGAAAGCGATTCCGTTAAGTGTAGATCTGTGGATTCATTACATCAACTTCTATAAACCGCAACACGAGAACGATCCTGACGGGGAGGAAAAGATCCGAAGGTACGATACGAAAGATTGGTACGCTGCTTTTAGAAATTAGAAGTGACCGTTACGCTACTCGCAGGATGTTCGAACAGTCCGTGGCGGCTGCCGGGACGGAGTTCCGTTCCGACAGGCTCTGGGAGATGTACATAACGTGGGAGCAGGAAAGCAAGAGGCTGAGACACGTAACCGGCTTGTACGACAGACTTCTGGCCATTCCCACGCAATTCTACAGCCATCATTACGAAAAGTTGGTATTATTCGTTTATTTTCTGTTTTTGCGGTTGATGTACGTGGTGGTGGAAAACAGTGTAACTTTGTTGTAGGTTCGAGGAGCACATCAACAAGAATCTACCCAAAGACACCGTATCCGCAGATGAGTTTTTGACATTACGACCAGCTGTGATTAAGCGCGAAGGCGAGGAAGAAGTCGTTTCAGGTGCCGCTGACGCCGCAGCTACCGGAACATCCGCGGAAGTTTCCGGCGAAGAAGCAGCGGCCGAGACCGTGACGACCAAAGTGAGTGTTGTAGCGTGTTTTCATTGTGTTACAATGTCTTAACGGGTTGTTTTTCGTGAAGTCCGACGATGAGGAGACGGGTCTTCTTCGGAAAAAGATCATCGAGGTGCGGCAGTCTGTTCACAAATCAAACGAAGAAGAGGTGGGAAGACGGTGGACTTTCGAAGAAGGGGTAAAACATTGGACATACGTATTTAGTACAGTGAAACCTGTGAAGTTTGCCACCACCTGAATAACTTTTGGGCACATTTCAAACCTGATGGCATTATTACGGAACTGCGAGTGGCCAACGTGTGCAGGTTTCACTGTAGTAGGATCGGTGCAGTTGTACGATACACATTGGTGTTGTTTGCCTCAGATAAAACGGCCGTACTTCCACGTGAAGCCTCTGGAAAGAACTCAACTGAAGAATTGGCGGGATTACCTGGACTTCGAGATAGAGAACGGCAGTCACGAGAGGGTCGTGGTGCTGTTCGAACGGTGCATGATTGCCTGTGCTCTTTACGAAGACATGTGGTTGAAGGCGAGTTCATCTTAACCCCGTCGTTTAATTTTGCCAGGAAGGTGCACTCTCACCTCAGATTCTGGACGCGACGAGACGTGGGAAAAGTTTTGCCGCTACCTTCAAAAACAGAGAGATGTGTCTTGACTAAAAGCGGCAATTGGAAATTTTTGAAGCTCTAAGCTCACTTTGAGGTTTATAATGCGCATTTTCTGTTGCAGTATATTGGGTTACGTTGTTTCTACCGAAGAGGATGCGAGTTCGTTTGAATTTGTGAAATGAGTGCACCTTAATCGGGCTTTAAGATATTGTATATATTACAGGGTTGCCACTGGTCTGGAAAACTTGGAGATGTCAGGGAATCTGTCGGTTACTTCATTTTTTAAGAAAAGTCAGGGAATTTCCGATTCTAAAATACCATTTTGGCAGTTTCCGATGCGAGAGACGTACAGATTGCGGACTTTAAGAGAGTTTGAATTCCTGCAATTCGTAGAAATATTGTATTTTTCGATGAGCAATTTGCATTCGGCTGTCCAATGAAGTTGGATACTTTCACTGGGGAAAAGTGAGGGTATTTCAAAACGGATAAACAGTGGCAACCCTTTATTTTTGTGACCCCAACATTTACAGATTGATCACGATCCGTTTTCTTGCAGTACTCCAAATACCTCGAGGGATTCAGCGAAGACGGAGCGCGAAACGTTTACCGAAGGGCTTGCACGATACATCTTCCGAGGAAGCCGAGCATCCATCTGACGTGGGCAACGTTCGAAGAGCAGCACGGTACGTAACGTGCCCAGCAATTGGGGAATGTAAATTCCTTTAAAAGCAATGAGGGAAATGTCAGGGAATTCTAGATTTTTGTTGGTTTGTGTTTTAGGCAACGTTACGATTGCCAGGGAGATCTTGGTGAACCTGGAGAGGGAATTCCCATGTTACGTTCCCGTCTGCTTCCGGCGCATCAACCTGGAACGTCGGTGCGCGAACTTCACCGAGGTGGACAAACTTTATCAGCATTACGTGCTCAACACGAAGAACGTGCAGGTGTCGTCCACCTACTCCATCAAGTTCGCACGCTACAGGTTCAAGGTTTGTCTTCTCTCTTCTACCTTCGCGTTTCTCTGAACCCCTCCAGAAGATTTTGCGGTAACCTCTGCTGAGATCTTGTTTATAAAGATATTTCCTGAGAGCATCGTGTAATTAAAAAGGTCAAGCAGGGTGTCTACTGTCATGGAATTTGAAAATGGTCACGGAAGTCCTTGAAAAGTCATTGAAATTTTAAATGTGGTATACACCCTGTTGTTGATGAGGTACATAGAAGAAATTGTATTGCTAGAACTTATCGTAACTTTTCTGTGTGTCTTAGGTACGTGGCGATGCAGATGGTGCCGTTAAAATCCTCCAGGATGCCATACAGCGAGACAAGGTGAGAGAGAGTTACATTTCCTTTTCTCTTTCTTTTGGATGTTGAGAGCGATGAAGGACAGGACACAAAAAATGTTATGTTGCTGTCTGCTGCCGTACGTTGATATGTGAAATGTGGGTTCCGTTGTGTTAATAATTGAAGGTTTTGGTTTTTCCCCTTTTGTGCGAAACCTTCGAAGCCAGTAATTAGGTGTTTGGGACATTGGTCTGAGAGAGAACGAGAAAGGGAGCGAGATCTTGTGTCCAGGAGAGTAAAAAGGAAATACATACGTAGATGAGATTTTTCCAAATGTGAGCGGAAACCGCGGAGAGATCGAGACGGTGACTAACGTGTTGGTGACTTTGGTTTACAGTGGGTGTGATCACGAGCATATCGGATACCCCTCGGCACGCGCAGTGGATTCTCGTAGCGTTTAACTTTGAGCCTCAAAGGTATTGGAAGTTGGGCGAATCGTTGATATGTTGGTTATGACGTGGACAAAGCCGTTGGTCATTGCGTGCCGTTGAATAATCCGCTGGCCCGATGTAAATAGGATTTTTTGACACGCCGGTCTCAATTCCGCTACCCTTGGCGGTCTTTTTCTCGTTTCATTCTTTGTCGCGGGGAAACCGATCCACCCTTCAGGAGAACTTCAGGCTTTACATGCAGCTCGTGGACATCTACTACCAGAGCACGCCGATGAAGGAGGAAGAGGCCACGAAGGTGTTCGACCTGGCCATCCAGAGCGACATCGCGCCCGATAGCAAGATGGTGTTCGCGCAGCGGAAGGTCGAGTTCCTCGAGGATTTCGGCAAGAGCGCTACGAGGTTTGTGTTGCAACCTTGATGTACGAAGGAAGGTTACGAGTGATCTTGTTTAATGTGGTCGGTGTTGCAGTTTACAGGAAGCGACGGACGAGTTGAACAAGCTGCAGAAGATGTACGGGCACGAGAAGAAAAAGAGGGCCCACGTTGATGATGGCAAAAGGTATGGATAAACTTTACGTGAGGTTAAAGTGTTGTAAGAAGTGTTCTTCTGATTAATATTTGGTTTTTCGTCTGATTGGCAGCGATGATGGTCAGAAGGAGAAGAAGGTAAAGATCGAGATGAACGGTTCCATGGCGGTGAACAATTCCGCGGCGGCCGTTGCGCCATCTCAGGCTGCGGCCATGACAACGGCAGACCAGTCCGCGTACAACTACCAGAACTGGTACGGATCGCAGCAGGTCAGTTTAACGTGAACCAAGTGATATTTTCCGCCTTACAGTTGTTGGCATTTGAACATTTTAAAACTTGGCAATGGGGCGTTGGATGCATTCGATCACTGCATCTAGAATCGTGATGGTAAATTCAGGGTGTCTACTGTCGTGGAATTTCAGGGTTCGTACTTTCAGAGAATTGTGGACTACTAATGAAATCTAGGTTATTAGTTTGAAATACAGGAAATTTACGAAAATTATTCCAAAACCTGGGGAACTTGAAAATATTCAGTAGACCTTTTGAAAGTTTTTGGAGCTATAATTTCCAACTGGCATTACTGTTCCGATGTCAATGATTGGGTGTTCGTTTGGCAATGGTCGTTGCTGATGGTTATCAAATTTTTGTTTGCGGGCAGGGTTACGCAGGTTACCAAGCGTGGAATCCTTACGGGCAGCAGTACTACGCGCAGTGAAAAAGATGGGTTGCCGCGTAACATTTGATTTGCCAACGTTGGACGTGGAGTACATGTTTGCGTGGATTGTTCTTTTTCAAATTCACAGTTTAAGTGGGGTCTTGTGACCGACACGTGGACGACTGTTGATCATCCAAGGGAGGGATGGGGTTTAAAAAATTTTATGTACTAGAAGAAACTCGAGAGACGGCAAAGATGTTTTTGTGTAAATGTTTAAAGCGAAAGAGTTGATGCCGTTGTCTAAATTTTGTCGCTCGAAAGGCCATCACGGGCCTTGCGAGTTTCCCGGTTGGAAACCTTGCTCGGTAAGTACATTCATGCTTCAAAGTGTTTGCTTAATACAATGTTGATGGCGTTATCTTGGCCAGATTGTGGATCATCCGGAAAATTATGGACTCTCTCTCGCTAAAGTGTACAAACGACGTGTTCTCTTGCTTTTATTTTTTAGAATAAAGTACACTTTAAGCTTTTGCTCTCGTTCAAAGTGGGTCTTCCTCGGTCGAACTGCATTTCCGGTGTTCGGCCACGATATTGAGCGGAGACTTCGGGCAGCCGTGGCCGTACGTTGGGATCGCGGCGAAAGTTGAGCCGCGGCATTCCTCTCCGAAGACTTGAAGCCATCCTGAATTGCGAACAATGAAGATGATGTGAAGCATTCCTTACCGACTTTACAAAACCAACCTTGGTGGACGTTGTCAGCCGTGCACTGGCTGGCATCGTAAAGAACTTTATAATGAACGGGTTCTCTCCCTTGCATTATATCTCGAAGTACCAGGAGTGATTTTTCCAGAAGGAACTGGATTTCATCTGTTCCGATTAGAGCAAGATATTCACATCAATGCAACTTTAAAAGTTCAGTCGATTCTGCTTAATTGGCACACTGTTTACACCATCTATTTGGCAAAGATCAAAAATTCCAAATCGAACAGAGTATGCAAACTTTTCTTAAAGGTGAACTGACATGGTTTTGTACAAGTATTGCAACAAAATCCATTAACGGATTTCTAAAAATTAATTTGCTGCTATTCTCCACAGATTTTATTGCAGCACTTTCTGCATGGTTATTCTTCGTGTAGGTAAAGTTCCTAGTGTGTGCTGATTAAGCAGAATCAACCATATAATATTGAAAACATTACCATCATCCATCTCAATATTGGCAATGACTAGGACCTCCTGGCTGGGTGAAGTAAATATGGAGCAATGAATACGTGATCCTCCATTCAGTGAGCTGTGCTGTTCCAGAACTGTAAATTACTTGGTGTTAATTCACTTGTTACATCCCCAAGTGTATCCTGATCAACTACCTTCCCACTCGTCAACGTTCAAGGTGTGGAACACAAACTGCCATTCGACTAACGTCTTACGAGGAAGCCCGGAGACCACGGCTACCAAGATTCGGCTCCAGATTTTGTCGCCGCCTGCTCTACTGCTAGCTGCTCTTCTGGCAGCGGGTATCAGCGCACGGTCCACCACGAAACATATACCGTAGAAGATGTTACGGAGGTCAACGTTTGAATCGATGTCCACGGCTACGCTTCGTACGTGATTTAGGGCCAACACGGTCTGGGAATATTCATCCGTTATTGGCTGCATGGTTGCGGGGACAAGTCCTATCTGGCCAGCTACGTGAACGTAACTTCCAACCTGGTGAAATGGAACTATGAAGCTACGGAATGAAAATGTGGATTTTATGGTTGGTACCTTCACTGCTTGGCTGTAAGGGCCTATGTTTGCCGGTGCCCATGCCGAGATGCTCTGCACGTGAAGTACCGATCTTTCGATTTGACGGTGCGCGACGCACTCTATCAGCACGGTGATGTCCTCCGGCAAAGGGCACTGCACGCAAATCCTACCAACCATTTTATTCAGACTTTCAAAGCTGGGTTTCTAATAGGAACCTGTCTTCAAAAACTTAAAATCTACCTGCAAGGTGGGTTTGCACCGAAGTAAGACTTGTACACTTGGTTGATGGCTTCATAATCTCCCATCGAAGCAACGTAAAGTTGGACGGTTACGATATCGCGCAAAGATAACCCTGATGTTTCAAGATGTTCTACCGTGCAATGAAGCAAACGTTATATATTGTATTTTAAAGGAATGCAGGCGATTTATATTTCACCTTGCAAGGCAGACATAACTTTCTTTGTTGCATTCTCAGGATGCCCTTCCCCATAAAGACCAGCTACCCAGAACCACGATGAGTTGCTGGACACCGTAGATGAAACTTTCATCTTCACCGGTCCAGGCAACACCGCAGGATACTTCAAATCCATTTCGACTGTAATGTCATCTTCGTTGAGGAATGCAATATTGCGATTCTCTGGTGACGGCATTGGGACGTTTCTGACGAGGTCTTTCTGAGTGATCCATTGGAGAAACTAAAAAGAACTCATGCAATATTGTCCTCTTCTTTTTTTTTCAGGACCACTTCAAACAAACCTTTTTCCTTTCAAGGTGAGCCTTATTGATTTTTACGTAAGCAACTGGCGCAAAGGCATCGTTGGAATGTATGACAGTCTCCGTTTCATCTCTTGAATAAGACACAAAGTTTCAATTGTCATCTGCTGTCTTGTCATATAACAATGAACTCACATGACAATAAGGTGCCTGAACAGACGGCAATCCAACGTGAAGGTTTCGTACTCGCCACCTTCGCCGCACACGTTCAACCCAAACTTTTCGTTCTGCGTTAATTTCATTGAGGTAAAATGTGTTTTTGCAAACGGATTTCAGTTACTGTAAATCCTCAATTAACTCTATCTCCTTTTAAACTACAGGTGGAAGTAAAATTCAATATGTGGACTGACACGACAAGTTGGATTTCACAAGGTACAGTTAGTGAGCAATGTGGGATTAATGATTAGAGGGTTTACAGTGTTTTTACTCCATACCAGTTCTTTTAGTTGCAGAAAAACCTCTGAAATGTCCTTTCCCAGATGGACATCTTTGTCAAGGCCTGAATAGAAAAGCACGTGTTCAACGAAAGGATTTATAGCATTGAATATGTCCAGTTACAACAACCTAACGCGGAGATCTTGACGATGGTGGCTTTCACGCCGTAGTCTATCATCTCTTCCAGAAGCTTTGTCTGGTCTCTCTTCCACAGGTAGGCCAATGAAACCAAACCTAGCCTGTTACATCTTCCCAATAACAAATGTCCACTTGTTATGTACACAATAATTTGTATCGTATTGGGTCTAAATTGAGTGATACATACACATGCTCTACTCGTATCCTCTGGTAGTTTGAAGCAATGGCCCCTGATGCAACACCTTCTACTCCATGTTCTTCCTGTTGGATGCAAATGTTGGTTCAGTTTACATACTGGGCAGTAAATATATTATTGGTTATGTTGATGGAGTGGACTTGCCTTTGCTCTGGACAAAAGAGCAAAAAGATCTTCAACTTCATCGCCAGGGGACATGCCGTAATTCATGGTGGCGTCCACGGCACGTCCCTCGGTCTCTACTTGCACCAGGGGAAGCTCCATTGCTTCGGCCATCAGGGGTACAATGTTGAAGCCAACACTCTGCATCATGAAACTGTCTAACTCGTCTATACAATAGGTAAACTGTGTTTTATATAAAACAGTTATTACATTTTCAAGTTTTGGGTACAGTGACACTTACCGCTGCCCTTGGGCTTCAGATGCCCCAATGCGACGATTTCGTGGCCCGCAGATATACATAACATCATGTTGTAACAACTGTCCTTTCCCCCACTATATTCAATATTGAAGCAAAGTGAATGTTTAATTCATGTGCAGATGTACGAAACTTCATCAGTACTATTTTGCTATCATAAATAATTGAAAGGTTTTAATATTTAATGATCTAATTTGTTGCATTAATGAAATTGTGTATATTTATTTATTTTAATGATTCTCCAAAACTTGAAAGTTTTATGTAGCTCAACAGACACTTTATTAATGCATGCATCGATATGATGTATACATCAATACATATTTTGCTTGGTATTTTATAAATTTTTGTATGTGCACCATTCTTTTGTGAACAGCTTGCTTACCTGATAAGCCCCATTACACGCATTTTTAAGAGACGCGTTCAAACTTTAGAAAGTAGCGCAAAAATTCAGGAACCTATATATTAAAGCCTGATGCAAGCATTCGTTATATTCTGCCTGGTTTTTGATTGACAAGAGTAGATTTAAATGGTCATCAGCCAGTTGATCACGGCGATAGATCGGTACGGTACGTATCGGAAACTTGGTAAAACGGTATCCGATACGATGGAAAGGGGCGGAGGATCGCGATTGCATTAACCTGATTGGTCAAAAAGTCTAATACGCCCATCTATCTGTATCCGCCCATACCGATATTCCGGAATGTTTTCATCTTGCGTTTTCATTTTGTCCACACAGCTCGTCCTCGACTGTCTGCTTTTGGGGTGACCTGGTCGCTCGCTGCTGCGTAATAAAGGTAACGTGACACGATTTCTTGAAAGTAGAAGTTTATTCCAACTTCCGAACCAACATAAACGATGTAAAAACGAAAAGTTTAGCTTTCTTAAAGCATAATAACATAGGTTTAGTCGCTGATTTGCGTTGGCGATAGAGCTCTTGGACTCGAGTTCGAGGAGAAGATGGTGAGAGGATCTTTCCCACAGTAACTTCCACAGATGGAACAATGAAGGCCCAAGACACCACTCGTCCTCGCGCACTTCTTGCACTTCTGCAAATTTTTAAACCAAAAATATGGCTTGTATACTTATCTCTAGGCAACAAGATGGCCGCCAACGTTAATGTACAAAATACCTGGCAGTGTTTAGTTTGGTTGTCCTTGCAACCATGACACACATCGCAATGGTTTCTGGGATCCTCATCCTGCCGGCAAATCTCTCTTCTGCACCAAGAGAACTGGTAGGTCGGCTTCAACTGGCAAGAAGCATTAGGACATCTCCTCCTTCCGGGAATAAGGGTTTTCACCTTTACATGGACTTTGCAACAGCCCATCAGAACTTCTGCCTCCAGTACCGTTTTCACCATCTGACCCTGCAGAGAAATTTCAATGTACACCACTCGGCTCTGGTACAAATTCAATGGCAGTATCATCAATTTTGCAACATTCATCACTGAATCTGAACACGTACCGTCATCTGCCTCACGTTGTACATGAGGCAAGGATCCGAGGAGGACATGGACAAATCCACACCGTTGTCTGCCAAAGTGTTGAAGGGATTGGTGCACTCGTTGCAACCGCATCCTGCTGGTGCCTTGAGACACATGGAATCTGCTTTTACACAGGTACAGTGCAGCAAACTGGAAAATATGGAAATGTCTTCGCGTGAAAGCCCAAACAGAAAATTAAGAAGGTTTGGCGTGTTTAATGGTTACCTGCATCTGGATTGACATTGGCACCGATGTCTCGAAGACTTTGGTTCATCAACCTGATGGTGCGAGGGATTTGGACCTTTTGATCGTTGGCGCGTCGGCGAGAAGACCTCAACAACTGAGTGGACAGTACGGGGTTACGGTGTGCAGAAAACAGTTTCGGTTTAGTTTGGCTTACCTTCTTGAGGGTTACTGGAGGATGAACCAACAGGTGGCTTGGTTCCCAAGAGGACATCGAATTTACTATCGAAGTTGGTCAAGTATGTCTTCACTTTGTCGGTGACGGGTTTGCCGAGAACCAACTTGTGCTGGAAACAAGATTCCAGCTGACCTCCGGTGACATCTACCATCTTGTGTTTAACGGATCCGGAGGGTTTAAGTCGAGGAACGGCGTTCACTTCCACCACGAGGACATCGCGCTCGGCGAAAAGGCTGACCACGCTGTCGAAGGGCACGTCGACGATGAACGCGCGGTGGTCCGTGCCGTACGAGAACTCGTAAAGGAACTTTCTGCGCGATGAGATAGTGGTGGTTTAAGAAAGAAACTATGCTGAAAGCGCATTCAAAGTTGCACCATGGGCCTGACGTTTCGTCTTCCTTCCTTTCACCTCCCACACCAAGTGCAACTTTGAATGCTCTTTTAGTATAGAAACTTACTTTCGAGAGAAGATTATCTTGAACCTGTTCTTGCAACCATCGTTCCTGCCGCAACTGACGACCTGCATATATCAGATTGTTAATTTTTAAGGTGAAGGCCAAGTTCGCATGTATCCCGTGATGTACCTTGAAGGTTCCGATCTCGAGGGCCTGCAAGGCGAAGTGCCTTGGCCGATGCTCTTTGGCGTTCACCTTCTTCTCGGCGGACTTCGCAGTCGGTGCCGTGACGCTTGCGGCGGACGATGACGCCGAACGAGCTCCAAAATTGGGGTTACCCCTGCGTCTTGGGGGGGCTGGCGGTTCCAAGACAGCCTGGTTGTGGAACACGGGATCCACGTGATGTCCTCTGAAGTCCCCTTGCGGTCTGGGTCCATGTAACAGTGGCATCGAAACCTGCGCAACGCAACGTACGCATGTAACTGTAAATTACGAAGAAGTTCATTGTGGAACCTTCCCTTACCGGCTGCTGCTGAACGCTCCGATAGTCAACGTTAGTTCCAGTGTGTGGTACCGGAGGACGAACCCTGGCTTGCAGAAGCTCTCGGACGGTGGTGTAACGGCGCCTTTTGACGAAAGGAACCGGGTCCTCTGGCGCCGAAACCGTCAGATCGATGTATTGTTCCGTAACCTTGCCGGGAACCGTCGCCGGTGGGATGTTGACGAACTGTTTGGGCAACAACTGGTTCATCGGGTAGACAAAGTAGTACTCCTGTCTGCTTGACTGTGGAGGTTGAGGCAACAGTGGAGGCTGAGGCAACAGTGGAGGCTGAGGCACGGGTGGAGGTCGCGGAAGCAGTTGAGGAGCGAGCGGCACGTTCACGTTCTTCGGCGCGCCGATCTGCCAGAAGGCTCTCTCGAAGGACATCAGCTGCTGCACTGGCCGAATAGGGGGAACCGGCTGAACCTGACGATGGACCACCTGAGGAAGATCGGCAAATTCCGGGAAGTGACTGCGGCTGGACACCGTGCCGACCTGCTCCGGTTTGAACGCGGTGGCTTGAACCGCTACGGGTTGATGTTTGTAGCACTGGTACGGTGATGTACCTTCTCCGGTCAACAATGTCCTAAAAACGGTTAAATGCTATACTGAAACCGCGTTCAAAGTTGCACCAAGAGTAGGGATGTTGAAAGGGGAAAGAGGATTAAATTCAGGGTCCTGTGACCAATGAGACATTGTTAGCTGCATCAGGCACGCCTAAATACGTCACAACTTCTCCCTTATTGGTCAAAAATCTTGTAATTATCTAGTCTTGCCTCCTCTAACCATCTGCTCGTAGTGCAACTTTGAACGCGATTACGGTATAGGCACAATGCGAGACACGTACCGCAATACACTTTTGACCATGCGGTGACTGTTGGCCGTTTCCGGGAGGGGTAAATTTTGCTGTTGCTGCTTCTCTTGCATGGGCATCTGAGGGTACCTGGGCTCCACTGACGAGACACCAGGGTGAGCCAACAGAAGAGGAGGAGGAGCACGCAGCTCCTCGGCGTGGTGGTCGTAGTTATCTTGGAAGGTACACTGTTGCTGGGCCTGTTTCTCCAGACAAGTGGTTGACCATGCCGATGAGGAGGAGGTAGTAGTGGTGTACGGTGGGTAGAGTGCCGTCGCCTCCGAGCAAGAGTGCATGGGACATTCGTGACCTCGACTCGATGGCCACGGGAAGGCCTGTTGCTCTTGGTAGTTCCTAGAAGGAATGGTCGGAACAACTTGGTCAGATTTAGGATGAAAGAACAACATGTAAGTTTAATGGCACCTGTGAGGTTGATGGTACTGTTGAGGGCCCTGGGGTTGTTGACCAGGGTCTGTCATCCTCGAGAAGACATCGAACTGGGAGGTTGGCAACAGGTCCATCCACAAGTGACTGTGTTGGGATTCAAAGTCCCCGGAAGAAAACTCGTATTCAGGGGTTGTGACCGATGTCTCGGTTCCTCCAGTTCCTTCTGGTTCTTGTGCCGGTCCATCTGGTGGTGATGGGTCATCGGAAGTCGCTTCTGCTAGAAGACTCCACGTTGGGGAATATCCCAGGTCGATGGCAAGGGCATTTGATTGATCGCTGGATGATCCAGGTGTGCTCATAATATTTGTATTACTACTTGAGGAACCGGTGTCTTCTGGACTTTGTTCGGACATCACTTTTTGCCTCAACTGTCTTCTTCTCGAACTGAAAGTCTGAAACCTAATTGAGTTTCAATTCAAACGTTTGTCTTTGTCGTTTCGGTTTTGCAAGGGTTTTGCGGGTGACGTTTTGGCAACGACCAATAGAAACGTCCCAAACGTTTGTAACCTGCAATTTATGCAAATTTTTGAATAGACAACGTTTCCCAATAGACATTCTTTGTGTTGGACTTTGGAACTTGGTTAATTATTTAGACATTACTTGTTTTAATAAAATATTAATAATAACCGATGTAATAAAGCAATTATTCTACTATTTTAATATATTTAATGATTGTTTGTAATATACTATAACGTTATAATAATAATTAAGGGGAATCAAATGACAAAGGGAAATGTTTATGAAATGGGTGGGATGATTTGTCGTCTGTACGTTTTCTCGGCGGCCGAGGTGACGCCAGAACCTAACTGCGTATTAAACTGAATCTTATTAACCTTCATACACTCTTGATCTTATTAAATTCACGAGTTATAATATGTCGAAACAACGATTTTATTTTGCTGAAAAACATGGGGAAAAACGGGGGCACTCGTGAATTAATAAATAAGCATTAAAAACCTTTTTCCCACCAAACTATTTTAGTATAATTTGAGAAATTATCACAAAATGTTAAAAAGCGAGTTTGTAAACAGAAAACTTGAAAAGTATCAATGAACTTGTAACGAATTACAACTATAATTTATTAAGCAGAATTATATTTATTGTTATTATGTAATCAACGTAGAATGTTATTGTTCCGTTGGATGCAGCGCCGTTGCTATATAAATCGAACGTTGCGGGCGTTTCCCATCGAGTTTAGTTGAAAAGCCGCGACGCGGCGCTGGCGTCGCCATTCTTGCCGCAAACGATCGTTGGAAAAGCTCAGCTTATCCGCGTCTCGGTGCTCGGTTTTTCTACGGATCGAGGGCTAGAAAGTCGATTCAGGTGATTTGAATAGTGACGGGAGCATGATACGTGGGTGGAGGCGGTGCGAAAAGCCGGTTGCGGCGTTGAAATGAGATTTTATTTGGTATTTTGGCAGGCTCGAGTCGTCAGCGGTGCTGGTATAGCCTCCATCTTGCGGCGTTCGTCGCTCACATCTCATCTATCGTCGGCGTGAAATCAGTCGTCACTGGGATCCTGTTGGTTTGTCTGCGATCGCCTTCGCTGCGCCATCTTTTTATATGACTTTAATTAGCTTCAACGGTAAGTGGGCCGCCGAATTATTTTACGAAGCGAGGCTAGATTTTTTCTATAATCTTTCGGGCTGGTTTCTTTTTTGCGTGGGCCCCGCGCGTAGAGGCTAGTCTCCATTCGGCGTTTCACGTTGCGCAAAAGTTTCGCACCAAACGGCGACACGTACGCCACGTCTGCCATGTTATATTTTTGGAAAACGTGAATGAAAAAGGACGGATGGGTTTGCGTCCCGACGGGTTTCGTGGATTGATGTGGAAAACGTGGCGATTGTTTTAGAAGCCGCCATCGAGTACTTTTGACCAAAGTGAATCGCCGAATGTGTAGGTTATTTGATAACGCTCGTTTTACGTTGCCCCGAGTTGCGACGTCTCGCTTTTACGCCGCTCTGACCCGGATGTATTCTGGAAATCTGTGTCGGGGCAGCGGTCTGCTTGCGAATATATTAATTTCTGCTCTGTTTGCGTATTATTATTGTGCTTTAAATTCCAGTTTAAACTTTGGAACTTGCATCGAGCCAAAAAGCCTAAAATATAGATTAGGCTTAAAATTGGTAGCTTGTGTAGGCTGAATTGCGTCATCTCTCGCTTACCATCCAACCATATTGCGACAACAATATTGCAAATATTCATCGTTTCTAAGTATAGTTTGTTGTCTTCCCTCTTGAAATCAATAAATTATGGTATTTCTCGTCGATTTAAACTGTACATTTGGTTCAGTGTGTAATCTAACCTCAATCACTTAACCTTCACATTGATTGTAATTAGTTTGAATTAATTGTATGGAGATACACAGATTAAGTAAAACGAAAAGCAGTGAATATTTGAAATTAATCTTGTTGCAGTCGGTCAATAAATTTTAAATATGGCAATTTAGACAGTCATTATTGTACATGAATATGGTCCTTTTATTCCTGATAAAGTCATTACATTTATATAATTGTGGTTATGATTTATTGTTTTTATTTAGATATAGCTGATTAAATACATTATTTGCTAAAACAATGTTTAATTCAATATGAGGAAAATAAGAAAAACGACGTACAAAGCAAATTTCGTTGGAATCTACTAAAAAATGGTTATTACAATTTAAAAGTTCCAAGGGGCGATTAATTTAGGAGGTTCATCTATGCTAGCCAACCTGCTATCTACAAAACTATAAACTGAACATTTCGAAACTAGTTTCCACTGGTTTTGATGCAACTTTTGGTGTAGGTTCAAGTTTGAGGGTGCCTTACAAAATCATGTCGGTTCACCTTTAGCGTTTGACTTTTATTTAATTATTTAATCATATAATAAAGGACTTATTGTGATTGAAAACTTGTTACAGAGACACTACTGAGCCGTGGAACCCAGACGTATCCCAAGCCATTGGATCCCTACCGGGACTTCTCACTACGGAAGTGTATGTGTTCAACGGAGAAACTCAACCCTGTAAACCGCAGGTGGGTACACGGTACAGAGGTGGTGGACTGATGACGGTGGTGGCATGTGTGCGAGAGCTGGCTGACGAGATGAAAGTGTGTCGTGTTGGGCAGGACGCCCACGTTTCAGAGCAATCGACACAGGAAACTGCAGCCTTTTAGATCGTGACTGGATCCGGTGCTGCAGCCATGGGTAGTGTCAACGTCAACCGCAGCGTGTCCGATCAGTTTTACCGCTACAAGATGCCGAGACTCATTGCCAAAGTAAGACTGGGATTGACGAGAGGTTGAGGAGAAGAGAGATGGTAACGCCTTTACGCTTTTTTGGCAGGTTGAAGGCAAGGGCAACGGGATCAAGACGGTCATCGCGAACATGGTTGAGATCGGAAAGTCTCTCAATCGGCCTCCAACCTGTAAGTGGTGTCTTGGTGGAAAGATAGTATCCGTGGTTTGTACGTAGGACTTGTTCGCAAGAGAGGTTTTACACAACCATCTTGCGGCTAGGGTTACAGGAATGAATGTTTGTAAGCAGCCGTTGGTTGAAAATGGGGCGATTACAGAAATGTGTAAGTTTTAAACTGGGTATTTTCGCGCAACAAGATGGCCAACGTGAATAAGTCCTATATGCAGTTCGGAGGTATTACGGTTGTTGTAAGGGATCATTGCCCGTGGTTCTTTCCAGATCCGACAAAGTATTTCGGTTGCGAACTTGGCGCGCAGACGCAGTTCGACTTAAAGAACGACCGGTTCATCGTGAACGGTTCCCACGACGCTCAAAAGCTGCAGTGTCTTCTGGACGGCTTCATCAAGAAATTCGTGCTCTGCCCCGAGTGCGACAATCCGGAAACGAAACTGGTACGTGTCCGCGAGGTTGCGGGAGTCGCGGTTTCCAATGTAATACGGTGACACGTTCCTTCGCAGCTCGTCAATCAGAAGAAGCAGTCCATCAACCAGCACTGCATCGCGTGCGGGTACCAGGGCATGGTAGACATGCGCCACAAGCTGACCACGTTCATCGTGAAGTACCCTCCGACGTCCGGCTCGTCCTCCGGAGGAGGGGCTTCGCTCTCCGCCTCAAAGGAGAAGGGCAAGTCGAAGCGCAAGGGAGACAAGTCGAAGAAGAACGGGGATGCCGATGGCTCGCGCGGCGACGATGGTTCCGACGGAGACTTCGGTTCGGTCGACAAGGTAACTCGTGATGGAGATGTTCGTCTATAATCCACTGCGTTTAATAAATACATTTGGTCCTTGCGGTTTGTAGGATGGCAGCGACGACTTCGACGACGATTGGGGCGAAGATACTTCGGAGGACGCTGTTGCCAAGCGGATGGAGGATCTGTCCAACGGTGCCAAGGGCATGACGTTGAACGACGACATGGAGAAGACCCAACAGGAGCGTTTGGATATCTTCTACGAGTACGTCAAGGTGAGTTATCAGAGTTGTTTTCCAAGGTGTTTAAAGCAAGGTCATCAACTCCTCTTATTTACTTGCTTCTGTTGGCAGAAGCGCAAGGCCGACGGTAAAATCGACGGGTTGGACAAGGAGATCGTGGCGGAAGCCGAGCGGTTGGACATCCGCGACAAGGCCATCCTCATCCTCCTGGAGCTTCTGTTCAACGAGCAGATGCTGCAGCAGATCAAACAGCACCGTATCCTCTTCCTAAGAGTGAGTCTCCTCCTGTTTTACGTGTGTTGCGGGAACCAGTCGCTTAAAGTGGTACTCCGGTCGCAGTTCACCCACGGCAGCCACAAGGCGCAGAAGTACCTGCTCGGCGGCTTCGAGCAGCTGGTGAAGCTGTACCACGACGTCCTGATCGCGAAGGTGCCGCACATCCTCAAGGCTTTCTACGACTTGGATATATTGGAGGAAGAGGTGGTGATCGACTGGGCCAAGAAGGTGTCCAAGAAGTACGTGTCGAAGGAGCTGGCGCAGGAGATCCGCGACAAGGCCGCGCCGTTCATCAAGTGGCTGCAGGAGGCCGAAGAGGAGGATTCCGAGGAGGAAGACGACGAGGAAGAAGATAAAGTCGAGGTGAACTCGGTTAACTTTAGATCGTCCTTAAGACGAAGTCGTCTAACGAGGAACTTTGGGTTTCGCAGATCGTGTACAGCGACCGTGACTTGCCTCCCGCGAGACCGGTCCACGTCGAAGCGGCCAAGGTGATACCTTCCGGCAACGACGAGGACCTGGACATCGACGCTATTTGAGAAGATGAGATTGCCTTCCCTCTTTATTATTTGCTCATTTCCCCAAAAGTTCAAATGCTTTCTCGCTTTTCCCCCTCGATACTAATCCGGTCGGTTCTATCTCGAGGGATTCCAGTTAACTTAGCTTTACGGTTAGGTACCTTAAAGTTGCGCGCTCCTATTTTAGTGCGGTTAGAAAGTTGAAAAACCCCAGATGGGAGGGACGTAACGGCAAAGGTTGAAATCTGTTGTGAATCTTATCTTTGGTACCTTTATCTATTGCGCGTACGTGAAACTGGAAATGTAATATGAAGCAGAATGGACACTGCGCAAGATTGTATTTTAAAGTAACCATTTTATAGAGTTATTACTACTGGTGCATCATTTGTTGAAAATTAACACATTGCTACGTCCATGATTATATATACTGATGCTACTGCGGTCTTGGCAATTTCTATAAGCACGAGTGACCTGGAAGCTCTTGGACAGTGCAATTCTCGCTTCCAGTATCTTGCAAATAAAACATTGAGGCAAATTCATCCTGGTTTTATTTATATTTTCCAAGCGCGAATCTAATTAAGCAGCGAAAAGGGAACATTACATCATAAAACAGTCTTAATTTTGTACAATTATGCAGGTATAACTTCGAATATCGTATGCAATGCAAACTGTTCTTTAACAGTCATGGCCAATGCAATGTATCAACTTGCGTGTGTCATCCAGTGAATGTTTCCCTTAAAGATTTTACATCCTCCTTCATATAATTACACAATTGAAACGTTGGCTAGCTCATGACAATTTTAAAACTAGTATTTCTATTTCCCCATCACAACTTCTCCAAAGCTGCATCGATTGCATCCATTATCTTCTCCAATTTTGCATCCGAATCCACGAAACCGTCTCCATTCTAGTAAGATATGCATGATTACAGTAATCGCCATGAAAGGTTGTGCGGAAAATTGACGTCATCCAGAGGGTCGACTAATTTTAGGGGTCGGGGTTC
>JAQFZQ010001082.1:0-22602 GCA_034696005.1 Glomeris marginata
AGGGGAAAACATGCTTGTTTTGGTGCCATTTATACACACCAGAAGTTTGTCGGTATATTTTTGGGACACCCTGTATACACATACTCATGCATGCATATGCAATATGTAAATACATGGTTTTTTAAAACTCATGGTACAAACTCATACTGGTATTAAAGTCAATTAAGGAACAAATTATTCACCAATACATATTACAAAGTTGAAAGGAATAAGTGTTGGCAAGGAATGTTACAACAATGAAGTGTTTATTTACAACGTTTTACAATGTATCAGGTGTCCTCACATGTCTACCCCTACTTGTGTTATGCCTGTTGAATTTTAATGCCCCACTTTCAGAAAGTTGACTAGCTAAAATGTCATGTGGCCTGGCAATGCATGTTTGTTTGGATAGCGTTCTTCATAGAATCTTTGTGCCAATCTGGCATTGCCATCAGCAAGCCCATAAATTAAATGCATCTCAGCCAGCTATTGATGTGTGTATGCTTCCATTTTCATGCCACAACTCAATTAAGTAGGTATTTTAAACATTTGGCCTTGTAACTGTTTAATAGTGGCCTTTAGACCATTGGTTCTTTGGTGAATAATTTGTACCTTAATTCACTCTAACACCAGTTTGAGTTGGCACCATGAGTTCAAAAACACCCTGTATACAATTGACTGATTTCACGTTCCCTGCCACTGGCTGAAAGTTGGACGAAAAATGGTGTCCTTGTTGTGGATATCCAAGCTTCTGCAGCTAACGTTATAGCAGCTGAATTCCGCCCCTATCTATACAAATCCAACATGTTCTTATAGGAAAAATACTCAGGAATCCGAATCGGTCCTCGGATTCGACATTGCTATCACCGTTTAGGAGATATTCGAATTTTAGTGGAGGCGTTCAAAGTGAAACTTGATTGCGATTAGCTGTCATTGTTTAGCCGCGAAAAAAGGGCATCGGAGTGCCTCAATATGCATAAAACCGACACAGGCGGATTGGCAAAGTCCTCAGGATTCCGAATCTGTATTCGGAATCGAAAAAAGTTATTAAGGTTTAAGAGATATTCGACTTTTAGTGCAGGCATTCAAAGTGAAAATTGATTGCGTTCAACTGACATTGTTTAGGCGCGAAACAAAGGGCATCGGAGTGCCATTAATCTGCATAAGACCGATACAGTCTTATTGGAAAAGTCCTCAGGATTCAGAATCACTGCCCATAATTGATCCAGCTGTCACGGGAAAGGATTTACCATAATCGACTTTCGTTGGAGGCTGCGAAGCGAAGCGTTCTGGAGATGATCCATTTTTAAGTTTTGCCATGCAAATCGAGTTTCACTTTGAATGCCTCCACTAAAAGTCGCATATCTCCTAAACCTTGGTAACTTTTTTCTATTCCGAATACAGATTCGGAATCCTGAGGACTTTTCCAATCCGCTTGTGTCAGTTTTAAGCAGATTGAGGCACTCCGAAGCCCCGTTTTGCGCCCCTAAACCATGACAGCTAAACGCAATAAAGTTCACTTTGGATGCCTCCACTAAAAGTCTAATATCTCCTAAACCGTGACAGCTGGGTCAATTATGAGTATAGATTCGGAATCCTGAGTATTTTTCCAATCCGCCTGTGTCGGTATTAAGCAACTACACCAAATAGCGGAGAAAAAATGATCACAATAGGTGCATATCCCACCACTAAACCAGCCTGAAAAATCTGAGCTCTGTGACTGCAACACCTGATTTTTCATGATTTCCCAATGGTAATCAAATCAGAATATCCTGCACATATTGCAGAATATTTTGCAAAAAATCTAAAGCTCGCCCGAAATCGAACCTTCAACCAAATTATAGTACGGAATCATGTATGCCTTGTGCAATTTATATCTTAACTCTAACCTCAGACATACATTTATTGCAGATTTTCAAAGTTGACAACTGTGATGCATCCAGTAATTCACACAGTCACCACCAGGGCGCCCACTTTTTGCTCGTATCGTCCCTAAAAACGGTTTGATGTTCCACCTTAATTGTGTAATATTTTCGGATCACTGTACTGTTTCCCTCTTATTTATTACATTCCTGAAACAAAATACTGCGGTAAAAATTCAATAGTATTTTCACTTCACTAAACTATTGGATACTTCATTACCAGAAATATGATGGGTCTTTGATATTTCATGATAGTCTACTGTAAATATGTATTATGTTTATTATGTATCAAGCACAAAATATATGATGCCCTTATGCAAAACATATATCAAATTCATAGAAATGTGCTCACAATTGCTGCTTAAAGTTAATTCGAAATTTTACTATAGAAAGTTTTGAATTTATTTACTGCTCCGTCCTATTTTGAATACGTATAGATACTAAATAACTATGTTTATTTTCCCTTCTAGACATATACCAGATAATAGTATTAAAGAACTATCAGCCGATGCCTTCCAAGATTATTGCAACCTTATTGATTTGTGAGTAGTTATCTATAATTATTTTGAAACTTTATACATTAGTTCTTATATGGGGTTAGGCATAAATTTATTCCTACAGAATATTTGTAAAATGGCGATGGATTGTTATAATACTAATAATGTCCAGTTTGAAGATTAAGTAACGTGGGGGTTCAGCAAATCATATCGCATGTGACCTGCCTTTTACAACTAAGCTTGAAAATTGTCAACAATGGTATAAATTTAAAGGAAAATGTGGAATTATACAGGTTGAATAAAAAGTCTATCATTTTGTTAAATATCTGCAAAATAGTGAGAGGTAGATGTGTGAAAGTGACTAAGTGAATAGGAAGTGGCATGGGGGACTTCCGAAAATCATATCGCACGTGACCTTGGACCCCATGTTCAAGGTTTTCCGAATTCCATCTCATGAACCGTTACAGTTAGGGCACTATAATAGTTCCGGGCCGTAGATAGGTAAAAAAAAAGAGGCAAAGTAACGAATCGTAACGCAGCATGGGCGTGGCCGACTTATTTGCTGAATTGGTTCTTTGAATTGGCCACGCCCATGCTGCGTTACGATTCGCTACTTGAGCTTTTTTTTTTACCTATCTACCGCCCGGAACTACTATAGTCCCAATTTGAAAGTTGTTGGCAATAGTTAAATTAGTGTAATGAATGTTATTTAACAATTTTTCAGGCGAATTCTGAACTTAGTTTGATTTTTCCCAATGTTCTGCATGCAACATGAGACGGCTTCCCTGTCTTGCAACATGCCTAGCAGGGAAGCTTGCCACACCATATTTCACGCTATGTTTACCCAAACCTGCTCTTATGTGTATAGTTAATGTAAATTCTATAAAACTTGTGTTTTATTTGTCATTTCCCAGGAATATCAGCAACAATAGCATATGCTTCCTGCATCACAACACTTTCCACGGACTACAAAAACTTGTCAGCTTGTGAGTTATTATGTCCTTCAGCCATACGACATAACGATAGATTGTCATCATTGTCATAAACGAACGTTTTCCTATGCTAAATAATGCAGCCTTATATCCGTTTCTTTATCGATATTTACAGTGCACAATAATAAATCAGGCAGAAAATATTGGTTTCTTTCTGCAATTTATTTTCCCCGTTGACAGTTGTATATGCATGTAACCATCCGGGTTGATTATAATTGCTAACCATGGAGTTTTGACCCATGTATTTTTAACAAGGAAAATTATGTAGGTATTTTGCGTGGACATTTAATGTGTGAATTCATTTGTATATAGAGACCTGAGAAACAATGAAATCAAGATAATATATGGAGGGACTTTTTCACCGTTAATCTCCTTACAACATTTGTGAGTTATGTTTCCCATTTAATTTTCTTAAAAGTTTACTATAGAATAATATGCAGTATGTATTGACTTTAATTGTTGGTTTTTAGGAACCTGGACAACAACCGTTTAATTGAAATTTCAAATGACACGTTTGCTAATTTGGATCAACTTGAAGACTTGTAATTATATTGAAATTTACTTTGAAAACATTTGATATAAGAAACGCCCAAAACGATTAGTTTGTTGCCACTTTTGCCAGTAAGCTGTGCATTTTCATAATGGCATTCAATTTAAGAATGCATTTCAAACTGTAAATCATTAATGACAATGTCATAGATAAAATACAAACTGGGCAAACTGAAATATCTAAAAAGTAACAATTATTTTATAGTTTCGATTTCAGCATAGTAAACACAATTAGCGTTTCACAAATAGGTTTCTTATAACGAGGTTCTACTGTAACATGTTTAAAACAACTGCCAATGAAATATATTTTGAAATTAAGGTGGATATGCAGCAATCAAATAGCACATGTAGATGATGATGCATTCACAACTACACCAAAGCTGGAGCAACTGTAAGGCATATGACAGCAGTGTATCTGGTCTTACTGCGATATTTATTCCCTGGTTTCCACGTTGCCTGAGGCAGAATGGTAGTAACATAAAGTGCTCAAGTGCTCAAGCACAAATGACAATAACATATGAGGATTGATGGAACAGTGCTTGCATGTATTCGAAACCCATATCAGTAAGACCAGACACACTTCACCAAATTTAATAATCCTTGAAATGACTATTACGGTAAGGAAGTTATTGAATTAGTTTTAAAATAACTTATTTCTCTTGTAGGTTTATGAATGACAACAAATTAACCAATCTGTCGGATGCATTCTTTGGCCCAGACCACCTTAAGGATTTGTAGGTGTATTTTGAATTTATGATTTTTATTTACTGTATCACGTATTCATAATGTACTTTTTGCTGAGATTAACAGTATTTCCAGGTTATTTTGAATTGCTATTGCCAAGATTGACAAAAATTCAAAAATGAACAATAGTGCAATCTTATAAGTTAACTTATTGGACATTTATGTTATTTAATGCCATAATAAATTTGATTGAGAATGTGTATTATAATAATGTCCTTTCAAATTTCAGGTGGCTATCCCGAAATGAAATCCAATTTGTACATCTGAAGAATCTTTCGAAAGTGCGTCAACTACGGCAATTGTAAGATTAATTGATTGTTCCATGCACATACATCCCAAAGCAATTTGTTACATAAATATCATAATTTCAGAAGCACTTTCGAACGGTCCTTATTTTTGAAATGCTGCTAAATATCCTGTTTTTTATTAAGGTACATTGATGACAACAAAATTAGAACTGTTCCAGCAAGTACCTTGGAAGCATTGGTATCAATTGTCTCCAATGGCAGCAAGTTCAACGACCTGTATGTCTCATTTCTTATTTGAAATATTTGTGACCTCCTAAGTAAAATGAGTCTTTTTTTCAGATTTGTGGGCAATAATATGTGGACTTGTGATTGCAACATTCGACCATTGGCTAGGTGGTTTCGCCAAAATTTCTATATGGGGAAGAACCTATCTTCTTTTTCGAATATGGCAATTTTTCCAAAATTAGTTCCACATTGCTCTACACCATTACATTTGGCAAACCGTTCCCTTCATGATGTAGAACTTCCTATGCTGTATTGTGGTAAGTTCTGCAATGGTGTGGCTTTATCAAATGTGCAGCAAAAGGCACAGTCATATATGTATTTCTATATTACAGAAGTTCCCAGTGAATTTTGCAACGCAAATAGCAGCAACCCCGATTGCGTGCAACTGCAATCCCAATTATGTGGATTGATCAATCAGAGTGGATCTTGTGTTTGCCAAAGAGAAAGCCCTTGTTTTGGTAATTATCCAACAATACGAATATGCCATACTACGATATGCTCCTGGCACGGTTTATAATAAGCTAAACCAAATTATTTGTTTCCATAGTATGTCCAAGTGGATCTTATGGCCCCCATTTGCTATCTTCCAGCAGCACAAGGACCTGCAGATCGTGCCCACCATTCAGCTTCACTGATTATGGAATGGCAAACACAGCAGAAGACTGTCAGTGCAAACAAGGATTTTACATGACTACTGATGGCTGCGAACGTATGTTTACTAATTTCCCATTATGTTTATGCTTTCGATAGAAAATTCAATGATTTCAGGCTTGTGGCCCAACTAGTTTGCCCCTGTCAAGTATCTATACCCTCCTCATAATATTGAAAAAATCATCCAACTTAGTTTTAAAACTTTCCACGGTAAGCGCCTCCACCACCTCACTTGGTAACCCATTCCACTCATCCACAACCCTCCGAGCCAATTGGAAAAAAATCCTCAAGTCAGGGGTAATTAATATTTCTAATAAATTTAGACACCTTAATCAAGTCAACCCTCACCCTGCATCGTTCCAACGAAAACAAGTTAAGCTCTCTCAAAGGGTCTTCATACGATACTGTCACAAATGGTTTTTGCAATTTTGAGCTACCGGAATAACGGGAAATTATAAAGGCACACCTACCTTGCTCAGCTCCATGATCAGCATCTCATTCACATCAACTCCCCTTTCATGATCAGTTTCTCGTTCACGTGCACTGCCATGTCATTGTCAGTTGCTCTCGGTCCATCCGCTCCGTGTCGCAGCAACTGTACTCTCCACACTGGACTGTGCTGACTTGGTGCACCCTGCCAGGTTCACTAGGTCCTTTGCACCTAAGGGAAAACAAACAAAACACATTGCCTTTATTCTTCCCTGTTCGGACATCCCTTAAACATCTAATTCAAACTACAACACATATATTAATACTGTACTGCATGCAACGCATCTGTGCATCAATGTGCATATGTACTTGTGGAATTTTCAAAGCCTGCAATATGTTTATTATATTGTAGCATGTCCTCCAAATAACTATGGAAGATTAGGACACATTATTTGCAATGTTTGTCCAAATTCCGGCCACATCTCAGAAGCAAGCCCAGCAATTGATAACAACTGCACGTGTCCAGAAGCTACTAAATATAACACATGTTTGCCTTTTGCAAGTGCGTTCTTCTACTTTTTGTTTCGATTTAGGGTAAGCATTATTTTTGTCAAGTTTCTGAAGAATTTACATAATTAGGTTCTAGAATAACGATGCAGAAGTCACATCCTGTTATTGAAGATATGCATATATACAAAGAAGGTAGGTGCAACTTAGATACTGTTTGATTTAGAATATGAATTACAGTATATGGTCCAAATATATTTATGTATCCTGTGTCTTTACAGCACCTATTTTAGTAATTCTAATTGCAACTGGAGGTGCCTTTTTTGCTGCATTCATAATGCTGCTTCTTGTTCATAAATATAAGAAAAGATACAAACTAAGAGAGTCCTGCCAGGTATATATAATTGGTATTTACCTTACTTTCATGTTATACTGTTCACATATTCAATACATTGAACAACTGTAGTTGTTTCTACAATAATGCATGCAGAATAGCATTACATTTGAGAAGAGAGCTTTGTTTGAATTGCAGATTGTTTTAAACAATTACTTTGTGTATTTCACAGGTTACAAAACCTGAAATGGAATCCATGATTGTAAAAAAATTACCCCATGCTGTGGAAAATTACTATGTTCTCAGTGAAAATTGGAATGCTTTGTTGGTGAATTTGAATCAGTTGGAGTTTGAACATATTTTGGCTCATGGTGCATTTGGTCAAGTGAGAAAGGCTACAGCAACTGGACTCCAAAACAAACTGGGGCCATCAACTGTAGCAGTGAAAAGTCTTCGAGGTATAATAGTGGTTTTGCTTTTCTTGAGTTTGAGTACAATTTCAAACTCGAATACTTATGCCATCACAGTCACCCAGCATATCTGACTAATTAATATCCAGTGAGATTCATTCTGGTTCATCTAATTTATCCAGATCAATATAGTGCAGAAGATAAGGATGCACTTTTCACAGAACTTCAGCAATTGCTTTATGTAGGACATCACCCAAACATAATCAATCTGCTTGGCTTTGTCACAGTTGAAGGTATAGGCAAATTTGCATATCAAGTTGATTCCCCATTCTAATAAGCCCAGGAATACTATCTATGACTTTCATATGCTATTTGCAGATAGTCTTTTGCTGATAATGGAGTTTGCAGACAATGGCGATTTATTGAATTTCTTGAAAAGCAAGATTATGCGTACAGAGTATGCCATACTACAATTGCCGAACTCGCATAATTTTCATCGGTCAAGAGAAGACCTCATGAAGTATCCTAATACGGATAACTGTATTGACAAAATCACCCTATTGTCAATAGCTTGGCAAGTCTCAAAAGGAATGAGCCACTTGGCTCTAATGAAGGTACTGTAATTGCCATCATATTTCTGAAATTGCATTGATTATATACTTACTGGCTATATGAGTATATTGTGTCATTAGTGTATTCACAGGGATTTGGCTGCACGGAATGTGCTGATTAATAGCGAAATGGTCGCCAAAGTTTCTGATTTCGGCTTAGCAAGAGCAGTATATGAAAGTGGATATTATTTCAAGGAAACGAAGGGACGACTTCCATTCAAATGGATGCCTCCAGAGGCGATTCTAGAAGGACACTATACCACCAAGAGTGATGTGTGGAGCTTTGGGGTACTCTTGTGGGAGATCTTTACTTTAGGTGGAAATCCATATCCGGGTGTACCAATCAATAGTCTACTTGACCTCCTTCAATCTGGATACAGGATGGCCAAACCTAACAACTGTGCCATTGAGGTGTTAGTATACATGTATATTTCCAATTAAAAATTGTTGCACCACCCCAGTTATGAATAAATGTTTCTCATGGAAAATATATAATATATTACAGTTACAACATTATGCTCATGTGCTGGAAGCACAAAGCCAACAACAGACCAAGCTTCGATGAATTGGCCTACCAATTAGATGGACTTCTGCAACGAGCTTCGCAGCAGGTATAATTAAGCCAGTGTATATTCTGGCCTCTCTATCTATGCCTATTGCTGCAAGTCTGGGACAGCATTAATGAATGCTGATCACTTTTATATAAAAGGTGTACATGGTTGTCGAGAATGATGTGGAAGATATGGATACGAGGATGGAGTTCAATAGACTGTATGGATATGAGCAAGCGCCTGCAAGTGCAACTACTTCAATTGGAAATACAGGCGTTACTTATCAAAACACTTCTGCACAATTGGCAAAAAATGTCATCTGATTTCACAATGCATTACAAACGTACAATGAAATGTATACAATTATGTCACCCTATCTATATATCTGCAGAAACTAACTAATTCATCCTCAATAATCAAATAACTGTTATACTCATAAAGGGTCTTAAAGACATATAACACATTTTGCATATGTACATGGTTGCATGACTGCAAAACTTACAGTAAAGTTGCAAAGTTCAAACATAGCAACCATACGGGTACAATAGTATAGCCAAGTATTCCAGCTAAAACATTGTTGCATGGTAATTGCATATAAGAATTTCTGTTTAGCGTATACAACATTAAACATGAACATTGTAACGACGGCGTAGTTTGTGTTGAAAATATATAAATAATGGTATTTTGGTGCAAAATTCATGCTGAACGTTTTGGTGTCTTTTAAAAATGCAGAAACTTGAAATGTTATCATACCGAATATGTAGTCCCCTTGTTACTTCTTAACTGTTCTCTTTAACCTTCTTTCCCAGTAGGCAGTACGAAGATACAATCGTAAACTATACCAAGGTTGCCAGTTATTTAATTTGAAATTTCCTGACTTTTCTCTGACAATATCCAACTATTCCAGACAGACAAATGCAAATAACTTATCAAAATTATTTCATAGATGTACTTGGGTTATCTGGAACCTGTTGTAATGTCAAATGTTACAAAACAGAATGTTTAACACGCATATTACCTTATGTGCAGAAAGTGTTTCTTGGCAATAAGAAAAATAATGACCATAAAAGTTTATTCCAAGTTTGACCTCGTTTAAACTGTCAAACCCTTGTCAACCAGTATGTGGCCACTTTCCATGTAGCCTACATATAATGAATGTAATACTATGAGTTTGAAATGATCATGGAATTTTCCGAAAAATGACCTGGAAATCAGGGAATTTGGTTTATAATTTTCGCCGGGTACCCCAATTTAAAAATTGAAGGAAGTAGCATCCGAAAAAGGATCAAGATATCCGAAAAAGGATCCCATTTAAAAGATGAAGGAAGCTTCAGCCGCAAAAGGATCAAGGGATCCAAAAAAGGATCCGACATTTAAAAGCTGAAGGAATTATGCTTCATCCGAAAAAGGATCCGACATTTCAAAGCTGAAGGAAGCTTCATCCGAAAAAGGATCAAGGTATCCGAAAAAGGATCAAGGTATCCGAAAAAGGATGAAGCCAAATTTGTTTATTCACTTGTGTTAATGTGGTAAAAGTTTTCCTATGCCATCTTTTAAAAATATCTGTCCAACTACATTTTGGACCTTTTCATTTGCTGCTTGACAAGGTCCTTCTTCATGAGACCAAACACATGTCAGTGCTGTATAACAACAATTTATCTAATAAAAGTTAAAGTCAGAATTTTTAGTTGCATTACTTATATTCTATGAACAACAATACATGAATCAAAACAGTGCAAAGTGTGCACGCAAGGTGCACATGAAACATCCTTCAACATTTTTATCCTTGATTTCTTAATTTGTACAATCGGCATTATAAAGTGGGATTCTTTTCTTACCCGAAGTAGGGCTAAGTGCGGCAATATAAAGTGCAGCAGTAACCACTCAGTTTATTGCTCCGTGCTGGTAACCAACTGTATAACGAGTCTTCGATTACAGTGTTGTTACTTGTGTGTGTCATCCAGAGAAATTGTTGTTATGGACTGCAGCAAGCCTATTGGAAAATTGAGTATAAAATTCCTATTTTTAAAGACATGATCGAGTATAACTCTTGGTATCATTGCATACTTACTGGAAACCTGATCTCGAAATGCTTCATTCTCATCAGCAAGGTACACTTCAAAACCCTCATGAAGCTTATTTAAGTGCATTTCCTCCATTTGGATTTGCTTTGCACATTCGATAACAACCCTGAGAGCATCAACAGCTGCAAATCGCACTTTGTCATCAACATCATCTAGCCTTTCCATCAACTGAATGGAAACAGTTTCCAACTTATCAGTTGCTAACACTGAATCACATGATTTCATCAAGAATTTCAGTATACGACAGGTATGATAGCGAGTTTCTTTGTTATCGTCGTGAAGTGCAGCCGACAATTCTGGCAAGATTAATGGAAAAATTCTTCCAGAAATCTACATTACAGAATAATCATTTTCGTTATAACCTAGTTGGCAAAGTTAACTTACAGATTATTTAAGTAATACACACTTTGCCTAGTGATGGGTAATGTTTTATGGCTTTCAGTACGTGTGAAAGACACGACACCGCGCAAGATAACAGCACGGATGCAGCTCTTCCTGGCTGCCATTTTAAGTTGGGCAGGAATATGCCTGCAACTCATCAAATAACTTATTACAATTTCTTTCATACTACTCTCTTAAAAATGTTGAACTACCTTGGACAACAGTGAAGACAAAATCGTCGCTTAAAACAACACTGCGCTCAACCAGTTTAGCGATGGCAACAAATGTCTTCAGACGAATGTCAGAAGATTTTTCAGGTATGGAGATTTCCAACAGAACTGTCAAGATATCTCTTTCGATATCAGCAGTGATGCAACGTCCTATTCACAATAAACATAATAATGCACAATAGTACATTATTAAGTTTCTGGCTCATTTTGGAGCACATTTTTATGTGAAAAATATTACCTCCTTCGTGTAGTAACGACAGGAATGCGAAACAGTTTGGTGTATTAACTGTCCAATGTTGGTATCCTTTTTTGAAGTAAGAAATACCCACTTGGAAATAATTGTCAAACAGCTTTTGGACATCCGGTAGGTGAAGACAGTTTACGAGCAGAGAAAAGCATTCTGCGCACTGAACAATTAAAATACTATAACCCTAATTACAGAGAACTGCCCTTTAATATGGGCAAATAAAATTCAAAGATAAACACATAATCAATTTTCAGTTGTCTCATAATGAACCTAGGTGTTTGGCAAAATGTATTGTACTTAGAGCCAACAAATTATAATGCCCACAACAAAAATATCAGGACTTTATCACTATATTATATATAATATGACTTTATCAGGACTACTAGAAGTATGTTAGTATACATCCTGTTCAAGTTTGCAATTGTGAGTCAAATATTCACAAAAGGGTTAAATGTAATTAAAAGACATGATAGAATTTGAAACAAACCTCCTCAAGAAGGTCCTGGTCAGATGACACCGCTTTCACCTGGCAGATCAGCAGGAATAGATTTTCCAAAGCAAGCTGTTCCTTGGCATCTACCAAACACATTATGGACTTGATACATTTTAGAAGCCATTTCAGGGTGTCATCCTATTAGAAACCGAAATAAATTAGCCATCTATATAAAACTTTCCTTTTTTCATCAAATAACGATATATCTTACCTGCCCCATATGGCAAATGTTTGATGAAAGAAGCCGATGGGAAACATCCAATAAAGTTTCACAAGTGCCATGTTGCCGAGTGCCCCGCAACAAGGCATCCAGCACCATTAAACCGTGTGGAAGCTGGCCATCTTCAACGCGGTCCAAGATCGATTCGTACCAGGTGATTGGACGTGTAAAACTGCCCATAATTTCAGCGCATCTGATAACCTACACCACAATTATTATTTAGTGACAAGATTCATACGAGATGTAAACACAGTAAACAGTTTTAATTCTTACGTGATGGGAAAATTCCTGCGGCTCTTCGCGGCACATTTCAACTAGCGTGGGTAAAAGTGCCGGCACGTATTGCGTTACATTTTCTTCGCAGTTTAAGATGAGCACTTGCAGCAAATGCACCGATTTCAGCCTTGTAGTCTCTAACCAGTTCTTCATGTCTCGCAATATGGCTGGAATGATCCTTGCCGCGTGTTGCTTAACCAACTTTCGGCATCCAAATGGTGGCCGCTTCCCTGTTTTCAAACCAAAACAATAATTATGATATAAAACTCATTATATAGACATGTACTATTACATGATGTACGTACATTCTTTTGGGTACCATGATGGTTGCATTTGAGATTCAAAATTTAATTCTTCTTTGAACTGGCTGTAATTATCTTCTTCGTACTTTTGGCCAACTTTGTGCCACAGATCTATCGAAGCATCACTAACTGTGCAACTTTCATCAATATTGCTATAAAATAAAGTAATGGTAATGTCTTTAATAACATTCTAATCGACTTGTTATTAAATTAACACAAATTCAAACTGACCTTGACAGCAACAAAGGGATGAAGATATCGTAGAATGAGTATCTATCTGGAAGGTTGATCATCCAATATTGTAATTGGTGGGCCACACATAGTCTAACTTTAGGGTTATTGTCCATTACCCTTTGGGACAGATGAGAACATACTTCCCTCACTTCTTCATTGAAGTTTCCATATTGCACCAAGGCACCTATAATATATCAGTTATTAAACAATTGTGAACCATAATGGAATGGAAAAAATACAGTTAATTTTATGTAAATTCACCTAATGCTTTGACTGCAGAAATCCTAACAGCCGAATGTTTATGTTTGAGTGTATTCACCAATGGTTTCATCAAGGATTTAGATTGGAGATGAAAATTTTTCGGTTCAGCTCTGGTCAGTGACGTCACACATTCGCATGCGATTCTCTTCACATCGGGGAAATCGTCTTCGATCGCCCATTTCAAAACGTTCACGATTGAATTCAGGTGCGGTAATAGTTCTTCATGTACCTCTTCTCGGTCCAGAAGCTCTCGAAAAACTCGAACAAGCAGCAATCGAATCTCTTCGAACTGTTCCCGGCGATCGACATTTGTAAATCGCGCTTCCAAGTCCGGTAGCAGGAGCGACATTATTTGCAATGGATGCAGATCACAAACGCGATCCGTGATAATAATCACTTCCAGCGTTCTTGCTGTCGCTTCTCTCTCGTTTCCACTACGACTTTCTAGGCATTTCACCAAGTTTTCTACACAATCTTTGGTGACCGGAGTCTCAACAATGCCACCGATCGATTTACGAACCAAGTCAATGGCTTCCAGCAAAGAAGGGTTTTTGATACCTGATTTGTTGATTAAAAATTCTTCGTACTCCTTTGTCGTTTGCCGGTGATAAGCACGTCGTTCTTCTATCGTTTCTGAATGTATGGTCAGCATTGTATAATTTTGAACTTTGTAAGCAAATTGTAGCACTTGCCCCAACGTAAATCTTCATCCGCAACCAGCCAGCCACCACAACCGCCACAACACAACTGACAAAATATACATTTGTGCGCTAGGTGGCGCCACTTTCGTCGAATGGTGTCCGTCAACGTTTTTTTTTGTGTAAACCGCGCCATTATTATGATAACAAGTCATCATCTCTTGCCACTCCGCATCCCACCTTAAACCAATGCGGCGCAATAGCGCTCCAAGAACTCAATGGCGCATGCGCAAATGGGATGCTGAGTAGCACGGGGGTGCGGACTTGCGGGGGTAATTTACAATCAGGCAGGGTGTGTTTTCGCCGATATAAATATCGATATTTGGACAGAAAGATCGCTATCGCTTTGTGGAAGCCGGCGGGCGTCTTTTCTAGACAGTTTATATATAAAAAAGGTAACAATTTATTTGTAATCGCGAAGGTGTTGGAAGTACGTTAGAGTTTTGTTAAAGAATCAAGGACCTGAAACAACGGTTTGTATACGATTCTAGCAAACATTACGAGAAAAGGCTTAACTTGGTTTCGACTGTTTCAATCGAAAATCAACTCTGCAGCGACGCCCCATTATAATCTCACACTGCGTCTGCGTAGGCTTATATTCCTTGTGTAAACGAACCAAAAATAGTTTCAAACTTTTGCTTAGAAAAATAATCTAATAAGGCGAGCGCAGCTTCAATTCGAAATTTTGCTGTATAAAAGTCTTGTGCGATTTGTTTAAAAATTAACAAGTGGTTTACTTGCACGGAAAACAAGAACAAAAAAGGTTACTTACCATTAAATACAGAGTTTATGTGCACGTATTTGTACTTCATACCCGTCAAATTTACATTTTGAAATTTATAACAAAAAACGGCTAATACTTTCCGGATAGGCCTCGTCGTGTTTTCGGCGTCAAAATGAGTTTGAAAGGTCTCTCGGGCAATAATGTTGCACGCAACAAGTCCTCTTGCAACTTTTCAATGAGCGTTTAATGCTAAAAGTTGCGCACCGTACAAATTGCGCGCAATGTTGTTGCCTATGCAAGTCGATCGCAAAATTCAGTGGATTAAGGTTGAAAATAAGGGAATGTCGAGTTAATCCATGGTTAATCGTGTTTCTGGGAAGTTGTTAGTCGTTTATTAGTGGTTTGTAAATAACAATCGATGGTTTTTATAATATAAAACAGAAGTTATATTACTATGGCGGATGATGCGGAAAACCAACCTCATGTTGAAGGCGAGGAAGAAGACGTCAATTATAAACCACCACCGGAAAAGTCCTTGGCAGAGATCTTGGAAACGGATAAAGAAGACGAAAGTCTCCGAAAATACAAGGAAACTCTTCTTGGCAATGCAATCGCTGGAGCAGTGGTCATAGGTCTGTTTCTATTTGACGTTCTGGGCAAGTGTTTGCATCACTTCCTGTTCACTGCATCCATCTTGTAAAAACCTGTTTAACCATCACAATTAGTATAATAAAACAATGTTCTTACTATTTCAGATGCTAATGACCCAAGGAAAGTACTTGTCCGCAAACTAGTACTAGTTGTTGAAGGCCGGCCTGAAGTCGAATTAGATTTGACAGGTGTTATATACATATTAATCTCAACTTTACATTTATAATGACTAAGCACAAATTTATGCCAGATAATAAATAATTACTGAACATGCAGGTGACCTTACCAAGCTGAAGGAACAGGTCTTCAAGATCAAGGAAGGCATTCAGTATCGGATAAGAATCGATTTCCATGTGCAAAAGGAAATAGTTACTGGGCTCAAATATATCCAAAAGGTTTACCGGAAAGGCATTCAAGGTGTGTATGTTGGAGGAAGATGATGGGCCATTTCAAAAAAAAAATAAAAATACACAAATCCAGTATTTTCAAGGATATTTATAACTTTTTCCTATTAAATGCCTTTCTTTCAGTGGACAAGATGCAGCACATGGTCGGAAGTTATGCACCCAAGGAAGATATGCAATGTTACATCACTCCACCTGAAGATGCCCCATCGGGAATGTTGGCAAGGGGAACTTACACCGTCAAGTCACTATTCACCGACGATGACAAACACGAGCACCTCAAGTGGGAATGGGCATTCGAAATCAAAAAAGATTGGAACTGATGTTAACCAATGTTAATAATTATCAATGAGCCAAACTTATGTTATCGAAAAATCAATTGTAGCTCGGTGAAAAAATGTTCATCAAAATGTGCCTTACTGTGCAAAATTGCGTTCGCCGGATAATTTTCCAGGCTTTTCTTTGAAATGAGGATATAAAGTTGAATGATTCTGATTCTACAATGTGATGCAAATATACATTGCTTGCCAATAATTGAAATTACCAATGCAATAGTGTTTTCTGTTCATAATGTTTTCCAAATAGTTGTAATATCATCTTTTTGTTTAGTCGGGAGTCGACTTTTCACTTAATTTCGTACATAAATGTAGCATAAATGGTCTTGTTCCTGGGTAAAATACGAAATGGTACTTTAAAAAACAAAACATATTTGCATTTGTTAATATCGTAGAATTCATAATGAAAGCATAAAACCAGGGTAACTTTACGTGAGCGAGCTTTTGCTATTGCAAGACATGTTTCGTCTTCCGTCTACTTACTGGTGAGCAACAATGATCAATTGTTGGAAAAAATGAATGCAATCAAAAAGATCAATACACTCATATCGAGTAAGAAATAATAAATAACTCATCCTACACTTTCGTGCAAAATGTTGCCTGTCGTTTAAAAAATGGCTGTCCCGTCCGTTAAATGCTTTGCTCACTTTTCTCTTAATTTTTGTATCATTAGGTTACTACACGAGTGAAGTTGGTGAAAAGAATAAAATTTAACCCCACAAAAGCGTCAAATGCTATTGAAAGTTTGGTATATTTTTGTCAGCCATCTTCATTCATTACAAATTCACACCATCTATTTACATACGAATATGAAATTTACAACCTCGCACACACATACACTCGCTATAAACGATGAACAAGGAGCGGAAATGCTAGTTTCCAAGTGCCAAGAAAAATAATGGAGTTTACGGGAAATGCTTTGGCACTTCGGAGAAGTAGAGTAGCTACTTTCAGTCAACACCTCTCGTGTGTCATTCGTTAACATGCTTTTACGATCAGTCTGCATTGCAATCATGATACATAGTTGCCAATTATTCAATGGTTAAATCACGATTTCGTTTAACACGTTAAATTTCTTTCGGTACCTTGCCGCAATTTTGAAATTATATGGAAAATAAATTCACTGTTATGAAGGTCCGGACGCCAAGATTCTGAGGGTCGTAGCCATAATTTAGAAAAATATAGGTTAACAAGTGAAAAAATAAATGTTAAACTCCCTTTTAGGAATGTAACAACATATAATAGGGTTGTGTTTCATGCATATTACAAACTTTTGACCATTGACAAATTAATATGTTATTCTGTTTTCCTTAATTTCTTTCAAATTTAAATTTGCTGCAACATCTCCACATTTTTCATTTTCAACCCCTTCATAGACATTCCTTCAATAGCACAGTGTTCCCACAGAGTTTGGAAAGTTTTAAAATTCTTTATTTTGTTTCCCAGACCTGGAAAAAGTCTGGAAAATTGGACTAATTGTGTTTAGTTTTGGAAAAGGTATGGAAAAAGCTCCAAGGTTGATAAAGAAGAATTTCAAGGAGTGAATACAATTAATATGATGAATCATTTTCATTATTTACTAAATAATGGTTTTGAAATCCATTTACTAATCGAATTTCAGGATCTGGAAAATTGTTATTAAAGTATGGAAATTCTTTGCTTTTCTGTGGGAACTCTGATGGTAAATGTCACACACTGAAAGAAAAATTATAGGTTGGCTATGACCCTTGAAGAAGCTCCATTGACACAATCATATTGATGCTCACAGCATTTCTAACCGTACAATTACAAACTTCCTCAAATATCACGGTTTACATGCAAGCCTCCACATCACAATTTTTCCAAAGGGCCTTATTAAAGTCTGGCAATTTCTAAACCAAACTACACAGCAAAACCATTAAACCCTCGCAAGTACTGTTTCTTTTCCCCCATTTCAAAACACACCGACATGCAACGGAGACATATAAACTTGCGATGTGTAGTCCTAATTGGAATTGTACAACAGCCATGATTTTAAGATTGCTAATTGGATGAATGGTCTAACGGTCCACGTACAAATCATCTGCAAATTACCCCGAAGAAAAGTTCCGACTAGGCAACTATAGTCTCATTCCGTATAGTTTTGCACGGTCGGCGCAATAGACGCCACATGCGCTCGCCATTTTCCAACAGCTTCTTGATTACCGACTATTTCGCCATGTAGCCCGACCAAAAGCTATATAAATATTTAAATATATCACACACGGTCATCAGCCACACTGGAAAAACTGTCACTTGTTGCTGAGCAACCAACTCAAATTAGAATTCTAAATTCCCCCACCCCTATTCCCCACTCCTTTACGTGAATAATCTCATGATCGCAACTCTCTTCGGTTGTCATGTCGCTTTTCAAATGAGAAATCGAAGCCAAAGAATGGGATTTACAACGGTACTCAAGGCACCGCATCAATTTTCATAACCCCTTTTTAAGGATAAACTAAGGATTTTGCCGCCAAATTGCCAAATTACTAAGTAGATGACAAGTCAGAAGGTGCACCAACACCTCGATGACTCGTACGTGATCGGAAAAACCCTGGGGACGGAAACCGCATCCGATGGACAACGGCTCTCGGTACCTTGCACCACAAATAAGCATTTAAGAAACTATCAGAAATTATGCCATGCTTGTTTGGCACACAATGTGCTAGGAACCTAAGGAGGCATACAGGCCGTGGATACGTATCTAACGATACTTGCATGTACGTAGAGGACCAGCGTGCCGAAAGCCAAACACTGTAGCACCTATGTTGGGCTTTCTTACTGAACGGTACTTTACCGAAATGTGAGCATCGCGAACAACACGAACAACTGGAACAATGGCTGGTAGTCATTCGTACTCCAATATCTGCTTGTGGTAGAACAGCAAATACCTACAGACGGAATGAAACACATCGCATCTCGCTATGAATCCAACTAAACTCAATTATTATTCCGACAACAGCTAAGTAACTCACCCTTCGCTGTCTAGCACGTCCTGAACGCTAGCCTTGGTGATCAGGTGGTCATCGCACTTGAACCACTGGTCGCGGTGCTGTCGGATGTATGCCGTATAATGGCCCGTTTCAATGGTACCGATGTGATTAACCACAGCGAACAATGAATACCTAGACAGTGCAGAAAGCAGGTTTCAGCAACAAATCCCAATATGTAAGTATTACATGGTTATGCACAAGCTAGGACCAATAGGTAGTTGTTACTGTGCACATTCATTAAAGGAGAACTGTCAGTGAATTATGTGAAATTTTTAAAAATGCCAATAAATCAATATTTGTAGATTAGGTGAAGTAGATTAACCCTGAATATTTATGGTTTTTTTTTATGGATGGTTTTCGAATAGTTCGCAGGCGAAAAACCCGGCTATAGATGGCCCGCTTTCCTCTGAATTTTAACGAAGACATGGGCGGAGCTACAAAATTGTGCTTAGATTGCTAATAACTTTTTTTAACAATTTATAATTGAAATCTGACTTCACCAACAGTTCCTGACTTTTTGAACACCATGTAGACTCACTTGTTATCAATGCAACGTGCTTCTTCGTGTCCCCGGTACCCGTTGCTATTGCCGTTTCTTCTATTCGACATGAATGGCGTCATGTCCAGATATTGAGGGAAGGCTATGAACGTAGAGATCTTCTTGTGGAACCGACTGGAATGCTCAAACCGCTGTAAACCAAACCATTATATTCAGTTCCAATATTCCCACCGCAATGAAAACGATCACCACGAGCACGTACACACCTTCAGATGAAAACTTGCAACCACCGGCAACTTCTTCATCGTCAACTGCTTCGTTGACTCTTGGTAACTCAAGCAATTGCTGCATTTTATCTTAGCCGAGCTTCCTAAGTGTTCTGGCCTTGTAAACCTTTATAAATTACCATACCATTAGCATTGCGTACCGATGAGGACCACTGGAAAATAAAATAAAGTTATTATCATACCTTTCTAAACAATCTAGAAGAGAAGTTGGCTCCGTGTCCTCATTTTCACCTTCCACACTATTGGAATTGGAAGAATCTACGCAATAAATCTAATCATCAGTACGCAGAATCTTTTGCAAAAATGGATACGCGGTTGTAAAAAGTTGACTTCTGACATTCTCCTCCTGAGGTATTATTCACTTGGCTGGGTCCGAGGTCCAAAGAAATATCCCAAAACGGGTCTATGGTAGTAGAGACCCCACTGAAGAAACCAAAATCCAAATGAAAACTACGCAGAAACCCACGGTAGAAACCTGCGCGCCAAGAAAGATACTTACTTGCAGGACTGGCACACCACATCAGACTGAAGACCTCCCGTGAAGATCTGGTCAATGATGCAATTACAGTGGTGTGGGTTGCTGCTGGAGATTCCATTTGTCCCTGAGCAAGGATTTTACGTGACAATTGTGTTGTCCGTGGACCGAAACAAAAAGTACGCAAGCAACCTTTGCAATGTCTGTGAAGAACATCAAGTGCCGCGATGAAGAACTCATGGGCATCTTGCTGTTCGTAGCCAGCCAAATGCCTGGCATGAGTCCACACCAAGTGAAGAAGACGGTACGGAATGTGGGGAGCTTTGTTACCTGAGTAGAACTACGGGAAGAATCCATTTTAATAGACAGTTAGAAGGAGCGAAACGTGACGTGAGACGCAAGACGTGAACGTAGCTTCTCACGCTGACCACACCCCATTTCGGCTGTCTCACGTATCACGGGCCTGCGTTGCGTTGCAAGTTTTGTTCTTTTGCTGCCGTTTTAACGATAAAGCAAATTCACACGTGATTTTGCATTTTTTTATGAAAACGACCAGTAAAACTTAATAAAACGCGAGAAACTGTTGTTCTTATGTTATATCTAAAAGGAATCCGTTTATTCATTGTTTTTTATGCAAATTCGTTTAAGGTCTAACTTTTGTAATTGATTTTTGGTGCTGAACATAGGCAGCTTCGCCGGAACATGGCGGCATACATTCCAAAGTCGTGACGCTTCGGTCACGTGACCCGCAACGAGCATGAAACGAAACTCCCTCGCGCACTTGCGACTCCTGAACCAAAGTATACAGCTCATTGTTCTAACTGTCTATTATGGCAGCACGAGGTGTGGCGTCACGGATGGGTAAAACGCTTATAACTTTTTTTTCAATATGTAATTGATTTCTGCTCGTGCCAGTGTTATAAGGGACACAATAGGTACTTACAAACCAATTTATCAGGGTACCTTAGAAAACTGCGTCAGTTCACCTTTAAGGTATTATAAATGCACATTTGTGCTATACTTGATATTGCAGGCAACGTTTCTAATACGGTCCTTCCAAAGGAAGATTGAGCTGGGACGATGCCTATTTCATGTTTTGAAGGGGTGCACAGTTGCAGTTTGTGGTAACACTAGCAGTCATTATTACTCACCATAGCCAACGCACCTGCAACCGTGCACCCCATCAAAACATGAAATTGGCACCGTCCTAGTTCAATCTTTCTTTAGAAGGACAGTTGAACTGTCACTTGTCATTGATGGTACAAAATTCAGGAGTATCTATACGGTTAGTTGGGTTCCACTTGCTGCAGTAAAAGGCTTTAAGCCTCAGCATTAAATTTACATATACCACATTGTTTCTAAATGAAACCCACCCGATTGGAGATGTTATATAATTTAGAGCCTTTCACGCATGCGCAAATTGAATGTTGTATCGCATGGATATTAAATATTAAGCTTATTTGGGAATGGAATAAAGTGTTTTGTTCAGCAAGCGTAAGAGAACATACGAGTGTAAAATATTAAATGAATTCAAGCTACAATAATAATTGAATTACTATACAGCATTTGTTAAGATTCTGCGTGAATTATTAACAACGTCGATATAAAATTCAGATTTGGAAACCAGTTTTATGCAAAAACGACGTTTACGCACTGCTAGCCAGAAACTTCTCACAAAATACACTATATCTTGGCATTCATAGCTTGAGGGAGGACGTCGCGCACGCCCGGGTGGAGCATCTTTTGGGAGTGGTAAATCGCGATTCGGGGACTTTACGATCTTAATTTTGGATAAACGAGGCGCTATTTCGAAAAACCAACGAAAGTAGGTTGATCAGGATGCCTGTGTGGTTTTTAAGCAGATTGAGGCACTCCGAAGCCCCGTTTTGCGCCCCTAAACCATGACAGCTAAACGCAACAAAGTTTAACTTTGGATGCCTCTACTAAAAGTCGAAAATCTCCTAAACCGTGGCAGATTTTTTCAATTCCGAAGACAGATTTGGTATCCTGGGAATATTTGCAATAAGACTGTGTGGTTTTTAAGCAGATTGAGGCATTCCAAAGCCCCGTTTTGCGCCCCT
>JAQFZQ010001083.1:0-22589 GCA_034696005.1 Glomeris marginata
TTTTTGACATTTTTTAGAAATTTTTGAAATTTTGACATTTTTTAGAAATTTTGAATTTTTTAGAAATAAATAAATAAATAAATAAATAATTTTTTTAGAAATTTTGACATTTTTTAGAAATTTTGAAATTTTGAAATTTTTTTAGAAATTTTGACATTTCTTAGAAATTTTGAATTTTTTTAGAAATTTTGACATTTTTAGAAATTTTAACATTTTTAGAAATTTTAGAATTTTTTAGAAATTTTAGATTTTTTTAGAAATTTTAGCATTTTTTAGAAATTTTAGCATTTTTTATAAATTTTAGCATTTTTTAGAAATATTAAAAACATAAGAAATTTAATATTTCTTTGCAATGTTATAAATTTGTACATTTTTTTAAAATTTGTACATTTTTTTGGAAATTTTGACATTGTTTGGAAATGTTGAGATTTTTTTAAATTTTAGAAATCTTAGATAGTATTTTGATATTTTTGGACTGTGGGTGGCAATATTGGATTTTTTAGAAAATTTATTTTATTTTGTAATGTTAGAAATTTTTGAACATTTGGAATTTTTAGAAATTTTTGGAAAAAATTAGAAATTAATTGAAATATTGTCAACATACACTACAGTCTACGACATTTATCAGAATTTTCGAACATTTGCACAACCAGAAAAAGAAACCTGTTTAAGAAGAACATAATGTCGATTTATAAACCAGAGGCGTCCAGAATTAATTATGAATGTCCACGTCAACTGCGAGATTTGAACCAAGAACCATAGAGTCCGCTGGCAAGTGCTATACCTTGATACCAATACCCAATACACAATACCCAAATGCAATACCTTATGTTATAGGCGTTGTACACCCTGCCAGGTTCCCCATGGATCATCTACCGCAACACTACTGTCCAACGCCATTAACCCCGAGGACGATTGAAAGCCCTAAACTATATCCGTTTTTAATTATTTTCGGTTTCCTATATTTCAATAAAACACCAAGTTTTCTTCAGGTTTCATCAAATTTTATTTCGTCATATTCATCACTTAATTGTATAGGTTACTCAGCATAATTAATTATCATTTTAAAAACGTACAGTATATTCAATCACATCACGAGAAGCTAACAAATACACACGCAAGACTCCAAGACAAAGTATTCGAATGCGTCAAACAAGAAATTCTGAAGAGCAAAACACCCTGAACAACAAAAGTTATGCGCCAGTCAAAAGAGTCAAAAGATTGTGAATTTTTAGGATATTCAGAACCACTGTACTATAGTCTGATGGCGCTTTTAAATTCCAAATCGCACGTTCCCGGACGCCACCCTGTATTCACAAGTTTCCTGGCGAGTTGCATGTATTTTTTCGGTTGGTGGCGCTGTGGTCAGAGGACGCCATTAGGTGCTACGCGATCTGATGCTAAGGTATAGGAAAAAGTTCGAAAAAGTGCATCCGTGAGTGCGTTTCACGTGCCGCCGCGTTGGTTTGTCATGTAAACCACTTGAAATAGGTAAGAAGAGTAAATTTAAACATATATTTGAAGAATGATAACTGGCAGCCATATAATTTTATTTTATTGGCCGCAATAAAGCGGACGCACCATGCTACAGAACACAAACTGCGTAGCACCAAGATGGCGGCAAAATGTTCGAAACAACTGCAGCGCCACCTGACCACTCTTCTGGGAACTAGCGCCAGGAAACTTGTGAATATGCAGCCGAACATTTACATAAACCAAAACTTTCACCCAATATCCATAAATTTTAATGTATTTTTATCTTTTGAATTTAAACTGCGGAAATAACTCGATCAGCTGACTAACATTTTATGGAATCATTATCATTTCTATTACATTATTTTACGACATCTAAATTGCAGCATTGAAAATTAAGTGTGCATAATTATGTTTGAGACTAAATTGCAAATGCATGATTAGCGTTTCGGAAATATTGTCAGAATGACTGTACACGTGATAATAATAATGACGATGACTTTCAGCTATTTTCGCGGTGTCTTTGAATGATTTGCAACGCTGTTGCACCTAAAAGTTGATGACGATGACGACATTTGAACCACCTTTTCCAATCTTTGTGCCATTTAAAAATGAATATTCACACAATAATTGGTCCCAGATTTGTGAGGATTCTTGCGTCGACTGTTTTCACAAGTTTCGCCTGGGTTTTGTTGCTGGTAGGTCACACGTGGAGAAGGAGGAGTCGGTCTGGTAGTTCCCCTCGTAATTAAGAATGCAAACACACGCACTTGATTAATCGCTATTGCTCCTAGTCATTAAGTGCAGATCCGTTCTCATCTGTACGGACGTTGCTGGCTGGTCGTTGTAATCGTCAACAAAGAAGTTCCACAATATCTCTCCTTTGCCTCTCATTTTGATGACAACCAACTATGCCTTGCTTAACATTACCTGGATAACGACATCTGAAATTTGTTAGTGCGAATTTGCTAAACAGAATAATATGTAATATTTAACTGATATAACAACTGCGAACAGAAAAATTACTCCGCATCCATTTGCGTATGTTCAGTGCACGCGCAGCATTAATGTATCGTGCCTAGTAGATACTAGGTTAAGCACATGAGACTTGTTGCAATTGCATCGATATACCAAATCTTCAAAGTGACACTACAACTTCTGAACTGATGCTTAAATATGAATATGATGCACCCCGCATTAGGTACTGCCCTTTAAGTGTTTTCCCATATTTCACAGTACAGGCTAAGTTGAATAGGAGGCGCTGCAATCGCTGGAACAGAAAATGGCGTCAGTGCAGACCGCACAATGCATTCTATGGAATCACAAGATGAAATATCACCAATTGTTGTGCAGCGAAATTTTAGGAGGGAATATGGGCAACCACCAAATGATTACAAAACATCGTTGCATGTTATGCTAAGTTTAAAGAAACCCGAAGTGTTGTCTCTCGTCCACGAACATGGCGATTTCGTCTTGTGATACCATAGAACACTGTGCCTTTGCGCCGACGCCATATTCAGTTCCAGCGATTGCAGCGCCACCTATTCAACTTAGCCTGTACTGTAAATAATGGGGGAAAAACTTAAAGGGTACTCCTTTATTTTAATTGCCACAAACCTTACAGTTATCACTGCAGTAGTTTTTATAGTAATAATTTTTTTGAAATGTTGGAATGACTTTGCGGTCACCCTGTATATCACATTTTTACTAATGGATGAATATCTTTGACCCAAAAATCATGTAGACAACTGTGCATTATTATTTGACGAACATACATTACATGTACCATAGATAGGGCTACTGTACGTACCAGAGATAAATTGCGAGTCCAGCTCTACCTCGTGGAAGCAGTGAAGAGACTTGATGATGGCGCTTCGTACAGGTTTCATGCACAAGTGCAGATCCTACATAGCGAAAATTATCTTTGCATGTATATATAAGAGAGGAAATATAATAACATAATAGCGTATAGTAAGAAATGGACAATATGCAAGATAAAACAAAGTGTAAATTTAAGAGATGGACAGACAAACAGCCAATACCAAAACCGCCAACAAAAACCAACCAAATATGACATTGCTGTCCAGAGTCGTTGACATGCGAAATGTTGGGCTGTGTCTAGTGGTTGGCTGGCCAGTAATGCTCCCTCCTATCACTGCTGGGAAAACAACAGTACAGCTGCTACTATAAACAATGAAGGTGTTAATGATAAATTTTCACTAAATACATGTGCAAACAACATAAGAATAAGAAACCATGAATGCAGATGGCAATTAACATGCTTGGTCACCTCTGAAACGAAGGTAACATGCGCGGCATCTCGATGCAAGTGTTCAAAGTGCTGCATGGGCATCCACAGCAATGCACATCTTCCGGTCTTCCTGTAAATTCAACTATAATGCATTGTACATCAAGCAATATGAAAATGTATGAGCCAGTCATTTTTGTTTACAAATTTGTCATACCATTCCAATAAGCCAAGTCCGACCCATTGCAATCTGAAATACACATTATACCTAAGCTATTGAATGAATCTCTTTCACAGACATTGATGTTTTACTGTTTTTACATAGGCAAGCATTAATTCATTTTTGCAATTCGTTACAGCCTATCCCGAAATTGCATTTGCTCTTTTTAAATGCTTTATGTATATCGGTAGGTATATTATCACATGTTATTTTGCATTCGTCACAGAACCAAAAACTGTCCATGCAATGACAATTTGGCCGACTGGAAAAACATAACGTTTGCTACGGCAATTTGCAGCCGTGCGAACTGAGGTTTATGACAAAGGAAAATAGATTCAATGTAGTATATCTATATTGGACCGTATATGGTATTGGTGTTTGGGGTGGGCGGTATAAAACTTCCCCCCGGCCGCATTCCCTTTTTATCAACTGTATTGTACGTCAATGCTATAATAGAGTATAGCAGCGGGGAGCAGTTTTAATCGCCGTCACTCACGCAAACTAGAGGCTAATTCATTTCCTTGGGACGCAAAATAGTCCCAGAGCGTATGGGACATGAATCAGTCATCATCAGAATACAATGGGCAGTGCGTGGACGCTAAGGGATACTCAATCTTACTGCGCATATTTACGATGGCCCACCACAGAACACTAAAGCACGTGTATAACCAATAAAATAAGTCGACCGGCCATCACGCCAACCAAACTTATTTTAGGTTAAATGGGCCAGTTTTGGGTAAATAACATGAGCTTTGTGCGCCCCCATGTGGTGTCCTGGTTCAGTCAATAAATATAGCCACAAAAGGTGAGCACTTGTGATGTTATGTGCAGTAAAACATCTAACCATTTTGATATCTTGAGCAGCCTTGGACATTTATGACAAAAACAGGGTTATTCATAATTGCAATAATACTTCTGCATGAAGATGCAAAGTTAACATGTTTGCATATATCGTCTTCAATTAAAATGCATTTCAGTGTCATCGAATTTTAATATTGAAAAAGAAAAGTTAGGGTCACCTGTGTTGTATATAAAACATCCATAAATGACGCTCTGAGGTGGGGGACGGCAATCAACAAAGTGTGACATCAGCGCGGATGGGACAATTGAAATGTGCGACATAACAAATACAAACATCGTTTTGCAAATTCACAAATTCATCGATCTATACGATATTCATCAGTATTGAGTATAATAAATAATGTTACAGTGAAACCATTGGTGAAACTATGCCAATAATTGATCAAAGTGAATGCATATCGCCTGTATTTGAGATTTAATAAAAACTTCTGCTTACATGTGTGCGACATAACAAAAGAGGTGGGTATACTCCGTGACAATTAAGGAGGTGGTCCAAAATGTTCACAAAATTTGAGACATCATTTATGGATGGCCCCTAAGCTCGACTTCTATTTCTTCCCCAAAATGAGAAGAATCTCGGAGGTCTGCTTGCTCCAAATACGGTTATAATTGAAAAGAACAAATTGTTGTGCCCAGCAACTTATTGAATAATTTGGGAGTAACTCTGTAGGTTTTATTGAATTTGAATAAAAACTATGCAACATTACTTTCCAAGCTGCCCTAGCTTGATTCTATATGTAATTATGCATTGCTGTGCAGATATATGATATCAATTACACCTGTCACAATTAAAAAAAAAATTAAACAATTTAAATTATACCAGGTATTTTCAACAACAATTTTGAAGATTTTTTTCAAATTTCAAAATGCATGTACACATGCAGATTAGATGGAAAAACTTTCCAAATAACGTTTCTGTGCGAATCATGATGGTGATCGCACCTGTTGGCATATATTATGCAGTAAAAACTGTGTAAAACGGAACCGGTTTAGGCAGAAAGCCCCTCAAAGCCTAAAATTTAAATTGGTTCCTTGCGATTCCGGCTTTGACGCGGTTTCGCTGTTTTTAATTTCTATAAATTGTGATGAACTGGTAATTGGTTCTAATTTGAAAGTTGCATATAAAAATACGCACTATTATTCCCATGCATTTGTGGGCTTCACCCCATAGCCTGGTTTATGGAAAGTTAAACGCATCAATATGAAGTACAGTACCTGCATGAATTACCGGCCTGGTGTGGCTGCATTTACTCATGACCTACCTTGAGCCGACTTCTTCCGTTCCCCAGTTTCTTTATTTCCAGCCAACATGATGATTGTGGTTGCACTTTAGAATTAGAAAAATGTAGGCAAGGGTGTATTTATCAAGATGGTCTAAACAGGTTTAAAATTAGTGAAACACTGGGATTATTCGCAGTCTTATAATTTAGCTGCTGCTCCTGAGTATACTCAATTCAAGATGAACTGCCTCACTGGAATTAAACAAAAGAAAGTTGGATATGAAACCAGGTTAAGATTCAACTTACTATCCATGCAGATGGTTGAGCAATTACCAGTCGACAGGTCTGGTTCAGTTCCTTCATCAAGCAAAACATTTCTGAGTTATTTTTCAAAGCAAATTTTTTTAAAGTTAAGGTAAGTTCTGCTATCATTATCATCTCCTTAGGCAATTGCCATTGTCATGTGATTTTTTAAAGCAGGTATAGAAGGTATGCGCAAGATATTGGAGCAAATTTAAACAATATATTGATTATTTTTCTTCCAGGTATCAGCAAATTACTATCTTCTGCATGCACGTTGTTACTTCATTGAACCAACAAAGGTTAGAAGTCTCGCCTTAATTATTCTTTGCATGCAACCAGATATTTCTGCCTAAGATGCTGAACCTGTACATAAGTCAATATGCAAATCAATAAGTCGATATTGAAAACAGTAATCTGGCAGCTAACTGAGGTGAGCCACAAAGTTTACAGACTTCCTCTTTCTCTGACGTGATTTCTTGAAAAGGAAAGTCTTCAGAAATTCACGCCTTCAGAAGTTTTCAGCTTGATATGATGCCAGCCAGTGAAGTCGGCGAGAGAAACGATCGAGGGAAAACATAGTTCTGGGTGGGTGGGTGGGCGTTAATGAGCGCAAAGGAAATATTTGTGCTGGCCAAAATGAGATTAGCGAGTTTGCTGACAATCACGGCTAATCTATGCCCACCCCGTGATTAAGTCCAAACAAGATTACAATTTTGTACCTCGCTGGGTTGGCTGGGCTGGGCTCTTTTAGCTGCTTTGGGTAATTTGGCCCCCAGGCCATCAAAACAAGGAGCGAAATCGACTCCCTGGCAATCACTGACTAAGGACGGCCCAAAAGATGCCTATATCATAATTCCACCCCTTCATTTGGCCGATAGCTCATTGTATACCTACATCTACTACCTTTTAAAACCGCTATTGTCTGTCCAACAGATTTGTATCCAAGACAATTCGAGAGGATTATATCGCGCCAGCAATTGTTTTGTCACATTAATCTGTTGGAACCTATTTATCTGTGCATATGCTGTTAATCCGCCTAGCTTCACATGCATGGAAAACGTGCTGTTTGCGTTTTCTCTCCATTATTATTCGTCCAGCTCATAATTCACGTGATGAAGCTGCTCATTGGCGAATTCAGATTATGTATGCATATTATTCCTCGAATTTTCGTCAATAAGTTTACGCCAATATTGATTTGACTTCAAAGAACTAAGGGAACGTCTACTAGGAAAGCATCCTTTATTATTTTTGCTAATTGAATCGAAGGTTACTTTGGAGACATGATCAAGATGTTGATGGTTTATTTGAAGGGTTGCGCAGCAATGATCAGAAAGATGGCTCATTGAATGTTCTTAATTTCATATGCCACTTTGCCTCCTCTTAGAATTCCACATGACGCAGATCAACGTGCATGGTCAGTTTTTGTTAAACGTTTCGCCGTTCTTGTCATGACTTTGACCTATTAGTATAATCGATAAAAATTATACTTTTTAGAAAACCGGCAGCACCATAATATTCTCCATGCACATTTCGTGTTATTAGAGTTTTGTTTGCATCAGTGGCTGGTAAACGGTAAAGAAATTCGCAAATAAACAAATTCACAACTGGTGGCTGCACTGCATAGCATCGAGTTTCTGTGCATGCATGCAATGAATGTATCTTCTGAATAGGTACCTTGACTTCTTCGGATGTTGCTAGTTAAAAAATTATTTCCTGTCGTCTGCCTTGGAAGCATTATATGTTGCATACTATGGATTACTGCAGCAAAAAGTATTGAAACGCACCATCCAGGTTGTTGCGCAATTTTTAACAAGTTATCTGATTTGACTTTCTTTTATTATTAACTCGACGGACAATATGGTGATGTACCTAATACCAGTCGACTGTATCATTTGTGAAATATATTTATATGTTTAGATGCTACACCCGGTTAACTCGCGCGCTCATTTGCATGCATGCTGAATAATTGATAAGTTATATGGAAGCGAAAAACCAAGTCGGGTTATCGTTCACGATCATCGACCGAACTGATTAAACTGGTTGCCTAGATTTCATATGGGAAAAAGTAGCGTGTTGTTTGTTTGTTTATCCCAGTCTTCATCGAAATCAATTGTGACGACGACGTGCTGTGCTCTATAACACAAACAGCCCTTATCGCCATTAATGTGTATAGGGCAACTATTTTTACATATTGGCTATACCGTAGCGGAGATGATTTGCATGTAAGTGGATAATTACGATCAGGACCAAAACCATGTACACGCGTCTGAGTTGTTTCAGAGAAGATTGAAACCGTACATTTGCACTGGCACGCGATCTCCGTACAAATATACTTTTTCATGTAACCTATATAGTGCACATTGGGTATACGTTTTCCTTTTTTGTTCGATCGGTCGATGTACCGATTGCACCCTCAACCGATACGTATATGTGCAGGCAAGGCTTGTATATTATGTAGGTTCATGAAGATATGATAATTGGATTGCTAACAGTAATGGCCACCCGAGCTCTGGATTTATACACGCATGCATTCAATGGGGTAATTTCGCGTCCACAAAATTAGCTAGAATATATTTCCCTTGTCGCTGCATTCATGTATAAATGATGATAATTGATAGGTTGTGTATATTACAAGTAGTTGTAGGCAGTAAATAATCTATATTAGCTACAAATTTACAAAATTACTGTTTTATTGCGACTTGTTCAAGCAAGTTGCGAAAACATCTACTTAAATTTGACACTCTATAGGGCAAACTTGTAATATAGCCACTATTTGAGATTCCTGTACAACTACACTTTTTGAATTGCCCAAAACAAAATAAAAATACAGTTTGAAAGCTTCTAACTTAGAGAAATAAAATATTGCATGTAAAGCTAGGTTCACACTAGTGTTCACATTGCAGTAGAAGTAAAGTTTAATAAGTAACGTAGGAAAGTAGAAAGTAGAAGGGGTAGAGGTTCACATATGTTCATACTGCACAGTAACAGAAGTAGGTGATCAACCAATCAGAATGATTAACCTGTTTATCACTAACAGCATGATTTTGTGCAATTAAGCCACTCCAAAGCCCCGTTTTGCGCCCCTAAACCATGACAGCTAAGCGCAATCCTCCACTGAAAAGTTGAATATCTCATAAACCATGATAGCAGAGTCGATTCCGAAGACAGATTCGGAATCCTGAGGCTTTTTCCTATAAGATCATGTTGGTTTTGTATAGACAAGAGCATCCTGAATGCTTCGTTTCGCATGGCAAAGCTTAAAGATGGACCATCTCCAGAACGTTTCGCTTCGCAGCCTCCAACGAAAGTCGATTACGGTAAATCCTTTCCCGTGACAGCTGGGTCAATTATGGATATAGATTCTGAATCCTGAGAATTTTTCCAATCCGCCTGTGTGGTATTTAAGCAGATTGAGGCACTCCAAAGCCCTGTTTTGCGCCCCTAAACCATGACAGCTAAACGCAACAAAGTTTCACTTTGGATGCCTCCACTAAAAATCGAAAATCTCCTAAACCGTGACAGATTTTTTCAATTCCGAAGACAGATTTGGAATCCTGGGAATATTTGCAATAAGACTGTGTGGTTTTTAAGCAGATTGAGTCACTCCAAAGCCACGTTTTGCGTCCCTAAATAGTTTTTGAATGTCCATGTTGTCCATGCGGCCGTACTAAAAACTGCCATGCAGATTAGGAACAAGCTTAAGTTTAATAAAAATATGACTCGACATTTATGTTATACAAACCCAAACTGATGTAATCATGGATGCAATGAAACAATGCATTGTATACAAATGCCAAATCAGATGAACTGTGACTAACATGCATTCTTATAATTCATTTTCATATACATAGAAAGTACAAATCTCAAACTGATGACCTACCTACTTCTAAGTCAATATGTAATCATTTATCATGAAACATGCATGCATATTGAAAGTCAAATAATCCTAAAGAAAGAAACACAAGAGTTCATTCTGGCAAGCCGATGACCGAGTCACTCACAAAACATATACAGTGCCACTGTTGTGCCCGTTTTGACGAAAAAGGCCACCCACCTATGTTTTTCAAATGGACAGCTGAATGAAACATGTATATGTATAAGCAATGATCGATAACATAATTCAAGTTATATTGTAGGCTATACATCTTGAATTGCGCAATATATACCACACCAGAATGAAAGTGGGAATTTTGGAAATACAAACCTTAATCAGAATATCCTACTGCGAATATATCTTGATATAGGATATGATGCTAAGAGAAAGTAGTAAATCTCTGTTCTCAATCCGGCTATATAAGAAGAGGCGGTCGTGCAACACCTTTCTGTGGAAAATTAGTACTTGGGCTGTTTCAAAGAGTCGTAAAAAACGCCATTAACATCAGTATAAGCTTAAACTTGGCTGCGTTATACTGTATGCTTTGTACGAGTCTATTAACTTCTATTTGACGTAAGGAACAAACCGTGCGTAGGCTTTCCAAATATTTCTCCTTGTTCCTCTTCATATTCGCGTTTTGAGCCAAAAAGATACATTTTCTTTCCGCAAACCATTAAGAAGCCAGATATATTTCATCCGCCGCCGTACATTAATAGCAGGGAGAGCGGAAGAATTGTTCCCAGTTGCACATTACAGATTTAAAATGCTCGTAGAAAGATATACTACAGTATATGCAGGAAAGTTTATAGATGTCTATATATTTCAATACGACTTTTCACGTGCAGCGTATCTAATTTATTATTTTTCTTATTACCTCATAACTGGGGTTACTCTGACGCAATTTTCATGACTTTGGCTGGAGTAGAAATTGCTACTACATGAATACGTCAGCAAGGTTTCCATCTGCAAATTAGCAGGAAAGCCGCTCCCAGACGTTCCTGATCGCCTTCAGAGCTTCTAAGATCAGCTTTCCTGTGAAACTTCGCTCAGTTCGCTTTATTCAGCCCCTAAACTAAATTGCGATTGCATGCTCCCCTTAAAAAGAGACCCACAGCGCCATCCATTGCTAAAGACTGGCAGTCAATATCCCCTTAAGTAAAGAAATGAGGTATATACTTTATTAGGCGCAGCTTATTTTCAGAAGAGGAGGAGACAGGTATAAATCCTGTCATATTGTATGTCATTCTTGCCTATATTCGTTTATGTACATTTATAAATAATAAACTATACATGATTGTATTTCGCTGTATTGGTTTGCCAATACGGTAGCTGCACTGTTCACAAATGAATATGCGTTGACTTTGTCATAAGAGTCATGCATTAACTTTCTCTAACATACATTTACTGTAATGTGCTGTAATTGTGTAAAATATTACTTGCTGGTGTGCCATTTAATCGCGTGGTACTTATTACATAGTTGCAATACAGGTTTTTTGCACTGCCATTTCCAAAATGCTTTCCCGCTTCACTTAATCCCTCACAGCAAACGACTAATTATTGTTATCGGCCTGATTAGGTCTTTCTGTTTTGCTTTGGGGAAACAACACCTGATTTTTCTAGATAAATACAATTTGTTTCTATGCGCCTTTGGCTTGCCGCCAATGTGACTTTTTGGTGAAGAATATATTTGGGATCGTGAGAGCTGAACCGGAGTAGAAACGTGCAACGCGGTTGCATGACTATTATTTAAGTATTTTTTACTATAGCAACATGGATGCAGCAGTTTATTTTTTTTTTACATGAATGGTGATTACAAACCGAGATAGGAGTATACGAACCAGCAACTCCCTATCGACTCATGAAAAAAAGCAGTTACAGCATAAGCCTGCAAGTCGAGATTTACGACTCGCAGAGGTGTATTTTTCCACGGGCTGCATTCCATCCTAAAACACTCAATGGTCAAAATTTAATATTTCATAGACAGCTTATTCCTCAACTAGCAATGCTCTCCATTTTTGCTATGCAAATGTAGCATCAAAAACACATCTTGTCATTAAAAATTGATCACGAGAGAGTAAAGGGTTTTGCCATGCATTCAGCTTTCATAATTTGCTGAATCATGTCGGTGTAATTACGACTTGGATATTTCATGCATTACATTGTTTCTCATTTTGGTAAAAGGCAGCGACACCACTGTATTTGACAATCTGGTGATTCAGACAGTATTAATTTTGGCAAACGGAAATTCCTGAAATTCGCCAGCACAATTTTTGCATTTCATACTACATGTATGGAAATAAATTAAAATTTCGAAAGTTTACTGTATACATAAATCAATTTGCCATAGGAGCATTATTGGTTTAAATCCAACTGACATTACACGGTGAATTTAAATTCGCTTATCCACCTATCAACATTCTGTTGGTCACTTTATATTGCAATACATGTACAATGCGGTATTTAATTTTCCAAATTATTATAAATATTTCATAGTATATCTTTGATATGGTGAGAGATAGCCTGGTAAACGTTTCCTTTGGTGAATAGGAAATATCATGCGGGATACTCGAAAAATTACTTCTAATTCTGCCAGATTTTGCGATAGGTTGAAATTAGGAACCCTCAGGCAACATTATTCCTGACATGTTACTGAAAACATTTGAAATTGGTTGTAAAATGGAGGAGTTATCGCAATACTTAGTTTCATGCTTCACTGTGTGACATCTTAGGTTGAGAGGTGCAGCCAATGCTCAGGGATAGCATCAAAATTAATATTTCAACAACTCCTCCATTTTTCCTCCAATTTCAAATATGTTTTCAGCAACATGCTCGGAATAATGCTGACTTGGTTTTTCTAATTTGAAATAAGCATCTATCACAATAACTGGCAGAGTTAGAACCCGTTTGACCTTGATGGTGCCGTCCAAGGTTACACGCGATATGATTTCTGGATTTCCCTCATGGTACATCCTTTTCACATAAGGAATGTTCAAAAAACTGTCTCTCGTATCAAATATAAATTACGAAATGATAGAATTTCTGTCCACCCTGTATAAACCTGTATTGATGTAAAAATAGTCCAAGCTGCAATTCAAATCGAGACCACCTGATGGCGCATCAGGAAAGCGAATTTCGTGGATTAACTCAATATTTGCATTCTTTAAATTTTGCAATATGGTCTGAGCAAACTTGTTCACTCTGTATACGGAATAAGAGCCAGTTGAAGTATTTGCAGTTGCAAATGTTCACTGCAAGGCAGAGTTTATGTAATGCAAGCATACTTGTCCTACAATGACTCGCCATTACATGGCTTGAATTTCATTAGGAAGCTAATGGGTCTGTCAACTGCGAACACCCGAATTAGTCAGCTAAGCATAAAATGTGCATATTCGCAAAGATCACGCAGCTAAAATTTGATTGATAACCGGAAGAGTGCTGCAGTCGATCTGCTATAGTTTTTACTGCTCCATCTGCAGGTCTTTCTGACAAACTAACAACAATGAATCCGGAAGGACATTGAGTTGATTTTGAAAACTGGCTATGATTTATTCCAGCCGATGTCTGTTCGAGATATGGCTGCCCGATAGTGAATTAGCGATGACTTTGACATTTTCACAGAGAAACTTTATATATATATATTGTATATATTTTTGGTGGTATAAGCGAAAACCACTATATTTTCTGCTCATTTTTCACGTGCTGCAATATATTTTTTGTATACGATTGCGTTTTGTGATATGCTTCCAAGTCGAAAAAGTACACATCATTCCATTACGAGCTTGGTTGGTGCGATATAGTATCTGAATTGAATTGTTTATCACCAGAAATCCTGTGCATGTACTGTGTATATGCTTCTACTCCAAAGTCACTATACTGAATCTAATACCAGTGCGCAGTGAGATTGTAAATCGGAAAAGAAAGAGCCAGATATGTAATTCCGATAGATTTATATGAAACAGTGTTGCACTTTTGGCCCCACACACAGATGAGTGTTGGGTGCTGGATTAGATTATTGGAGCTAGGATTACATGCATGCACGAATATATGTAATAATGCAAGTTTTGGATTTCTGATGCACAGTGACGTCACCGAGGCCGTGCAAAGTTTGCGTGGGATGAGCAAAAGAAGCCAATAGACGGATTACAAGATAAATTATTGTTGACAAAGTGGATTTTTGTTTATTAATGACAGAAACTCATATATTTTATGAACTGCACGACATGGCTTATCAGTAGTAGCTTGTTTATCTCCATGAAAATGACTTTGTCTTGCAAAAGTGGACGCACAAAAACAACGAACAACGCTTGCCACTCAATGGGATCGAAGCATGCAATTTTTGATTAGCGACAAAATGTATAATGTATTCGAGGTCAATAAAAGCCGATAAGACTTCAGAAAACGGATCAATACACTCGCTACTTAGCAAGCAACTGTTTCTAAAGCTTATAAAAAAATTGTAAATAACAGTATGGCAATCTGTATGAAGCGTTATCAAAAAGCTCGATGAATTATTATATTTTTTAGCATGTCCGTGTATTAAGTTGGATTTGCACATTGGCAGTTTTAATTTAAAAATCTCGTGCAAACATTGCGTTTTGTTTCGTTGTAAAAGTCAACAAAATATTGTAGAAAATGTAGAATAGGGTGCATGGATAGAACTGTTAGAAATATAATTATTAAAAATGTATACATATTGTGATACATATTATATTTTACCTCGCCATAGTCGATTCACAGTTAATTGCAAAGTAAAATGGATCGCTGTCTTCTTGGAAATTGTTGTATTGATTGATCCAGCTACCAATGATTGAGAGTCCACACCCTTTATAGTACTCTCCAAGATTGTGGAGTAAATTCGACACCCATCAACCAATATGCAACAATTTCCAAGAAGATGGCGATGCCATTTTACTTTAAAGTTAACTGTGAACAGACTATAATCAATAAATGCATTATTATCTGTGACAGACCTGCGATAGATATGCATAGAATATATTTTGCCATATAGTATTCCCATGCAGAAGTACCATACATTCCTGTAACAGACCTTTATACAGTGCTTCAATCAGGTCTCCCAGTGTATTTTCACAGAAAGAGATGATCACACCCTATTACATATTGTACCCTGAAATCGACTGAATTGCATTTGGCGAGTGACACACACCATTTCCATGCAAATAAACTGTTTGTTTCCAGGCGAGCGTTGTGCACCACCAATCTTATCATCGCATACTGATAACTGTTCTCTCCCCCTATTTTCCTTGGTTAGGCTCAATAATCGCATAAAAGCTCGTTTGCATATTCAACACAACATTAAAAGATCCTCCGGAAATATGCGACTGCAAGGCGATCGAGACAACACTGACGTCTTACAAATTATAGAGGAATACAAATGATGCCTGTATAGTGCTGATTACGTTATTGATGTTGAATTTAATTTTAGTCGCATATTTTAAACGTTTCATCGCGCATTTAACATTTCGATTGTGCGCAGTCATTTTGTGTAATTTTGTTATTAATAATATGGCGCCTATCTATAAAGCTAAAATAGAAAATGCGTCAATCCGAAAGAAGTCATTAATTGGCGTTTGTTCACTGATCACGGCTGGGTTGACGCGTTAATTCAGCATTCTGGTGATTTGTATCGAAATGATTTTTAGAAAATGGCAGCCATCATTCGGACTTCCGGCTGTCTCTACACTCGCATTTTGCTGTCGTCGCGTACAAGGCTGGTCATTAGCGCACACAACCAAATCTCAATCTGCCTTGCAGCCACCAGCAATTTGCAAGCCAAATCGAAACCATAATTGAGTGAAATTATTATTCGCCCGCGCGTGTGATCTATAGGTATGTGTGTGTAGTCGCATCAAGTGAAGATGAAAGTGCAGTTCTATAAATACACGAAACTTGGCTTTTAATTCTGCACCCAATTGCATCCGATAATTATTATCCAATGCATTTGCAAAATGAACGAGATTATCAAAGGTATTCATTCATCGCTAAAGTTGACCCAACATTTTACTTATTAGCTCCTGTATACTTATACAATCTGACAACACATATTATTTATTACTTTCATTATTATCGCATTGCACGTACAATGTTACATTTGACATTTGCAGTTCCCCTTTATAAACATTGACAAAAATATCGATGATTATTTTGTGGTATCGCTCGTACCCTTGAATACAGAAATAACTTCGTATTCAAATCTATTCCATATACCTACCGAAAATTTCCAAATACAGTCCGGCCTCAAATTGAAGCCTGGTTTTCAATTGAAACCGGGTCATTTTGGTCTGATAATGGTTAAAAGCCAGTTCAGGATACAAACCTCTGGATTGAATTCGAAAATATCATTTATAGAAGTTGTACTGAAAGATGCGGTTAAATGTCTGCAGACTCAATTTATACTCTGAACTTGCAAAAAACTCTGTTATAACTAAGTTTTTCAGCCTTTTCAAGAGTTGTCAAATAAAGTTTCTCTTATGGAAGTTTTCTCTGCAAGGACCGAAAAATATGTTTAAGATATATCGAATATTTCAGTTAAAAACTTTCAGTTACATATCTACATGTGAATTATTCGGAGGTTACTAGGGAACTTTATTAAAAAAAATAACTGGTACGTAACATTCATCTCATAGCGCCACTTTATTTGATGACATAAAATGCCATAGCTGTGGTTGGAAAAACTGAATTGCGGTATTGTTGGGAAGCCTATGCCAATGAATATCCGACTTAAACCAAATTCAGCATAATTTGGACTATGTTGTTGTACACAAGGCGCACGGTGTTTCAAACATTCAGCACGAATACACTTTTGCCTTGACAACAAACAAGATTCGTTTGCAATTTTCGATATTGTACGCGCCAATAGAGAATAGGAAATGAAGATTGATATGGAAAATTGCTGTCACATCTGCAAAAAATGTATTGTTACACGGCTCGTTTGAATAAACATGATGGCATGGCCGTTTCCTGAAACGTTTCAAGAAGGGATTCAATTGGGCGAAGTTAGGGATCGGAGGGCGGCAGATGCATTCCATACAACCATGCACGGTAACAAAATTGTCGAGTGCAATTACGAATCCATTTTTGCATCCGAACTCGGGCTCGGGGCTATTAAGGCTGTAATTGATAAAATGCAGTTGCGCTAGTTCTAATGACGTTCGTGGAGAAATTGCCTCGGAAAGTGAATGGAATGGCGAAGGCGGTTTACTTCTTGGAGAGATTTTTTCTCTTTTTATATGAAGATATGCATGCATGTATATAAACTTCCATAACCTTGCTCACCACTTTCGTCATTTCCTTGAGTGATGGGTAATCCTACCCATGAGAAAAAGCTGACGACCGCCAGAGAATTTTTCCGAGCAGCAGTTGTAATAAATGCGCAATTGCCAATTGGGATTTGGCTTTTCCTACACACACATGCACACATGATGTTCATTTTCTGCTATTATAGATGTAATTACGAGGGCGAAGCTGCTAGCAGTCTCACTCAGGCAACAGCGACTTGTGACGTAATTTGTCTTCATTTGTGAGAGAGATGTTGGGATATTAGAAGTAGCTGGGCCGCGGTAATGACGTCATGCATGCAACTGTATATGCAAGGTGGATGCATGGAGCAGTTTTGCACAATTTAAATTATCTGATGACATTCATGTTGTTCATTCATGCCACACCCCTAATATTGAAAGTAGTTTGCATATCAATATTATTAAAATGTATCGCACCAATTGAGAGATAAGGCAAATTTAAATATAATATTCATTTAAGATGAATTGTTCTCACCATAAGTACCTGCGTGCATGTCATTAACATGAGCATTAGCAATTCAACAAAGTGCACTTTTAGTTTTTGTGTAGGAAAAAAACAATATAGAAAACCTAAAATGCAATAAACATGCGACAAATTTGACCTGTCTGAAGGTTGCATATGCACAGTTCCAAATACAGCCTTCAGCCCCATAACATGCATGCAGCTGAGAAAATACAACATGCATATACCGAAAAAAGTATGCATGCATAATTCCCCTTAAGGAAAAACTGTTAAACCTGCTGCGTGCATGCATTAAGACTGAAGTTGTAACATTTTCAGTCATTTAATCTTATAAAAATATTTGAAGATGCAACATGCATGTGGTTAGGATGAAAATGGAACCTTGAAAACTGCTATTATACTTAAACTTATTATTGCAGACCAGCTGAATTGCATGATTTCTGCACACTGCTATTCCACAGAAATATTAAAAATGCAGATGGCCTGCAGCATCATCTACACACGGCTAAGTAAAGTTCCTATACAGCTATGCTGCGCAAAAGTATGCAAGTTCACAAAAGTGTCATGGCTGCGTTCACAAATAATGAGTAAACAAATGTCATTAGAATTTACGGTGAAGCACTGGTTAATGGGAGACTTGCTCAATAGATGTACATTGAAAGATTTGCAGATCTCCAACCTCCATATCACACCGCATTTGCTGCACTTGATCAATGGCTAAGGGAAACTGGCACCTTCACTGCCAATAAGCATACCTGTGGAGCTCACAGGATCCATTGTAAACCACAATTTGAGGAGATGATCCTTCATCAAGTTGAAGAGAACTCAAGGCGAAGTACCAGAACCATGGGAAATAAATGCCTAGGTACAGGACACATGACCGGCTGGAGAGTGTTGCAACAGGAGCGGCTGCACCCCTTTCATGATCAGAAAGTGCAAGCACCCACCCTTCATTGTCCAGTGTATCATGAATGCAATGAACATTGGTGGTTTAAGGGTCATAACCTGGAAACGGTGCATTTCCAGATGTGTTATTTTGTGAATTTTGTTCAAATTTCCACCCTGTACATGCATGCACAGTTCGTTGGTTGTATTCCGATACACCCTGTATACATTTAATAGTAGTCACATTGTAGAAGCAGCAAACACACTATCGATTGATTTTCACCTGCGTTTTCCTGTTCCCGGACCAGGTACAGTATCTGCACTTAACTTCCATAAAGTCATACAAGCAAATTATAGCGTACTGACTGTTGCAGGAAAAAAAAAGTGATAGTTCTGTTTCAAGGCAAGAATTATTTAGTTCAATCAGACCATCATGATATTTGATTCCAGAACTTCAAAATTCGAACCTTAGCCAAACCTTGGCTAAAAGAGACCGAGGCTAAAAGCCTTGCAAGCCCTCGCTGTACAATGCACAGTCCAGACCTTACACCTTGTGACTTTCATCCGTTTGGTCCCATGAATAAGGGCCTTGTCAAGCAGCAGATGAAGAGGTCCAAAATGAGGCTCGAAAATGATTATCTGCAGTTGGACAGACATTTTTAAAAGATGGCATAGACAAACTCGCACCACATTACCATAAGTGATCAAATAAACTTGCCAATTACACGGGAAATAGGTATAGGTATGTACTTTGTAATAAACAAGATAGGATAACCGGAATAGCACAGTACTTTTTTACAAACTATTGCAACTAACTTTTTTGACTGTGCCTAGTAGTATTAGTAAGCATGTCTATTTTCATAATGTTTTGTTAATCTGAATTTCTTCACACTTGAGGTCTGCAAACTTATGACTCTGCAAATATTTCAACGTGGGCGTCATTTTATAAGCAAACAAAAAACTCAAATAAAATTAGGAGTAATTAATTTGGCGCCAATATTAGTAGCTTCGTCAAACCGTGAAAGTCTCAAAAGTCTGTTGATTGATTACTACCGTACGCGGGTGAAGATCCGAAAGTTGTTGCTGCTCGTATGTATGAGCATATTAATTGCTTAGTTACTTTTTAACGGCATCCCATATACCTAATGTTTTTGTTTATATTAGCATCATGACTTCATTTTTGCCTGTGTTCCTTCAACCTTATACCTGCCAACATTTTCACTTCACTGAAACACACCCATAAGTATCACACTTCACTTTTTACTAATAATTACTGGTTCCACATCATTTCGTCAAAGTTGTTTGTTACCCTGGTACACCCTGGTACCTATTCTAATATTGGGCATGTGTCCCACTAACTGGTGCCCCACTAACTGATACCCCACCTCGTGTTGTCTTACTTTAGAGGATATCTAAATAGAGTTGATGATATAAAGTATTTAGTAGTTACTCTCCAGAATCTTGAGTGTGAACTCTCTGTCTCTCCATAAAGAATATTGTTTGATTTAGAGTGGTCATCAGAGCCCACAACATTACAGACCCACGTTTTAGCAAAATACTGGAAATGTGGTCAACAAACGAATTAGGAAATACATCAAATATATGTATATTACAGTTCCTCATTTTAAAGTGATCACTCAATGCACAATTATAACACTATCTGTGGACATGAATAAAGAGAGCAGACCATTATATTTCCAAATGATACAATACTGATGATTTTTCCCCTCGTGTCTTGTTGAAAACTTGTGCGTTCCAGTCCGATTTAGCCTATCAATTTATTTTATGGAAAAGTTCGATATATAAATGATGAATATTACTGAATGACATTTTTACATAAAAAGCAAATATCCGTTAAACCAGATCTTATATGATGTCATTGCAAAGCTGGAGACCTGTCAGTCGCGAAAAATTGGCAATGTTCACGAATTTGCAACATCAAATGACAAAAGGAGCAAACATGCACATACACTTTTCAGTAAACTATATAAAATCCTTTTTTCCCTTGACGGTCGGCCAGAAATATTTCACAAGGCAATTTGTATATTCAATGTGCAGTGTATATACGCTTGCATATATGGATGATCTCGAATGGAATTCATGCTAAAAATAATAGAACACTATTCCTTTCGAAGATCTATCGTATAGGAACTTCAATCAATCTCTGTTCGTATATTCAAAATTGAGAAAAGCGAAGAGATTTATAGCTCAGGAGAATGGCTTGCATGCACGATCACATATTTAAATGGATTCTCGCAACAAGATCTGGTACAAAGGAATAGTTGCAATGTTTCACACATTCAACAGAAAATTTTGCTATGTAAAAAATCGTATTGGGAATCTTCAATGAGCCGTGGTCTTTTAGATCTTGAGAATTTTCAGCTTTTGCAGACATGGTTTTGGCATGCAACAAAATATTCGAAAAATCCTAGATACATGTGCTTTTTTTACGAATTCTGCTCTGATATTGCTGGAAAGTTTATATTGTGTACAAACTATGCATTCATATGACAACATTTTTGTATTGGCATTGATTCTGTATTTTAGAAAAAGTGAAATCTAATATAACCATTCCAATTGAAATGTTAATTACAGAGTATGTTAACTCAAGTGAAATCTGAAATTGCTGTTCGCATTTTTCCATAGCACTCCTGCACCACCAATGCAGTACTGCAAAAGTGCCATATGCCGATCCCGAAAATGGTATCGCACGTGACCTTGAGCTAATGATCAATAGGCCACTAATGCCACTGAATGAATTGAAGCCAGTCATCGAATTGCTCTAAAAATGTTGGCAACCAAAATCCCACCTGCAATATACAGGGTGAGTCAGCTAACTGTTGCGTGGTTGGTATATCTCAAATGAATGCAAATATCAAAAAAACGAGCATGCAAACATTATGTACACGTTGGGGGGGGGACATCTGCTAATGTGCACTTTGAGGACTTTGGAACACACAATCAGGGTGTTCGAAAATGCAGAATTTGTAACTTGCAAGATAGGCAGGTAGTATAAATTAGGGAAATGATGTGCACATCTAGCTGGTTAAGAAGGTGTAAAAAAATTGGAAATACGATGAAATGGAGCGGAGATATCGCCGCTCGAAAAACTGCAGTTTGCCTAAAAGTTGCCAGCACTGCGATGCTTCACATGCTTGCAGGGAAAACAGTGCAAACAACATTCAGGCAAAGCAAGGGGCAAAGCACCCGTTTTTCGAACGGCAATATTTCCGCTCCATTTCATCGTAATTTCAATCTTTTTTCACCTTTTGAACCAGATTGATGTGCACATCATTTCTCTAATTCATACTACCTGCCTATCTTGCAGGTTACAAATTCTGCATTTTCGAACACCCTGGTTGCGTGTTCGAAAGGCCGCAAAGTGCACATTAGCAGATATCCCCCAACATATACATCATGTTCTCATGCTTCTTTTTGGATATTTGCATTCATTTGCCATACACCAACCACGCAACAGTTAGCTGACTCACCCACCCTGTATGTATAGGTATGTTTGCTCGTTGCTTGCCAGGTTGGCGACATGGTCTTGGACATGCACATTATTTTACAATAAGCAACATACCGCAACTTGTGCAGTATGCATGCATATAAACTACATGACCATTCACCGTACTTTATTGCCACATCTTGTACACTATCAGACAAAAGTTTGGAAATTTCCTCATCTGATATGTGTTGGTGGGATTTGAAGATGGAAAACTAAAA